>LGRX02016339.1:0-46810 GCA_001247695.2 Cymbomonas tetramitiformis
CCGACCGCGGGGGGGTTGCCTGCACCCACGCGAAACCCCCTCGGATACTGCTTCCCCCGATGCTGCGGCTGCTGCTGCTGTCCCCCGCCCGCACGGCCACCACGCACCAAGGCCTTCAAGGCCGCAATCTCCTCGAGGAGTACCGTGTACTCCGATGACGTGACCAGAGCGGAGGGCTTACCGTCCATCCCCAGCACCTGCTTCTCACGTGCCGACGCCCCCTCGTCCGACTGTGCCCATGCCTGGAAGATGGCCACGACGAGAGCTTGAAGCGAGCGGAGAGTAACTCCGCCGAGGTCACCCGCAAGCGGATAACGCACCTTCACCGCCGCGTAGAAGATCGGGTCGAGGCGGTTGTACAATGAGAGCTTGCGGGTCTCGTCGGTGGGCCGCCAGTCAGGAGCGCGGTTATCCCGCACCAGACGTTGCTCACGAGCCAAGATCGGCTGCGGGTCAACGCCTGCGGGATAACGAAGCGCCGCGTGCTCCTGCTGGTGGCTCTCGCGCAGGGCCGCCGGCACGCTCCCCTTGATGATGTCGATGAGAGCTCGACGTCCATCTCGGTCAGCCGAAGAGTCCGTACCCCGAAGCCAGGTGTCAGCCACAGAGTTCCGCTCCACGACGAGGGCCAAGACGTCATAGAGGAGCCCATTAACCTTCTCGATAACCAGAGAGGTGGGGTCGTCGAGGTCAAAGGGGGCCAAGTCCAATCCAGCGGACTCAAACTCGGTCCGAAGTTGCACCACCAACTCGGAGAGGCGGTCGGTGTCGTCGGTACCACGATAATGATGTTTCTTGGAACCAAGGATATCCTCGCGGATACCCTTGGCCCAAGCCCGATGCAAGCGCCCCTTGTACACCGCGTCAACCGTGGCATGTTGGTCGACCAGGTGCCTCCGCAACGCGACAGCAGCGTCGGTGTTGCTGGAAGTAGCAGGGGGCACCACAGGGGGAGTGCTAGCGGTCGGAGTGTCCCGAACCGCATACAGAAGCCGTATTGAGGCGTCCAAGTCGGAGTCCCTCAATAGGCGTTCACGAGCTCGTGTAGATGTAGCCATACTTCCGAAAGCCAGAGAAAAGATGATGCGCGGCTGCACGTTTGGGTGTTGTGGCGGAAATGTAGGAAAGGCGTAACGGCGGAACGTGCGGAGAGGCGAAACGAGCGTGGGGCACTTGCAAATGTCGTCGTGGTCAAAGGTGTCCGGAGCACCAGCCCAAAGTACGTAAACCAGCGGGATCAGGGCAGGTAAGATAACGTAAATGAACATTGCCAAAACCGAGCAATAGCAACGCGCGGTGCCCATGACTCGCAACCGCAAAAAAGACGTCTACCGTAAAGCCATGCCCCAAATCCTAGTCGCACCCAAACGCGCAAGTGCGCACCACCTCTTCAAGCGGCTGCTTAGCCAATCATGGCCAAGATAGCAAGTGGAATGAAAACGTGGATGGGGCCACGACCTACCGGAATATCCAAGTACACTAGATATCAGAAAGTCCCGTACTCGTGTGGATAAACTGTATAAGATAAATAAACCCTAAGCTAGATATACCCGGAACGGTCTCGGACGGTCTCGGAGTCTAGCCTACCTGTGACACAGCGTGTGTCACAGTACGAACCTACCGATCAGTCAGCAGTCCAGTGTTGGTCCTAGGGATCTGTCATAGGGGCCTGACCGGGACTCCCAGTCAGGGCTGCCTATACAGATTTCAGCAGGCAGTGAGAGTAAAATTTCTGCTCCATCTTCGATCTCAACAACATCGTTCGCAGATGCAGATTTCCGCGCGCGCTTGCTCTTTGCACCAGAGGGGCGACCCACCCGGCGCTTAGCAGGGAGAGTTTGCTCCTTTTGAGCGGACACAATAGCTGCACCAGAGGCTATATCACGTTGCACCGCTGACAATCCTTTGTACACTTCAGTCTTACGCGGCTCCTTTGATTTCATCAAGCCCACAGGATGAGCATGCCCGTGAGCTTCACAATACGGTAACGAGTCCGCATCACTGTCGTCGACCGTCTCATCACCATCTTCGTAAACGATCTTCCAGCGGTCACTCGAAGGCCCACCGGTGCCTTTAATATATTGAGTTACTTTGCCACCAAAGAATTCTGGGAGTTTAAGCCTTGCCCGTACCGAGGCCTTATTCCACTCTGCGTTGAAGCTGCCTGCTGGGACGAGCACACGGACATCGGTAAGAGCCTCAGCGTAAAACTCTCTCGCGGTGACTTGGCGTTCAGTTGGCATATTGATATAATAATAAACCAAGTGGTATGAGAGATAGCGAAAGGAAGATATGCTCCTTTCGTATGTACTTAGGGATGGAGCACGGGGGGTCCGCTAGGCCCTATTGATTTGAGACCGAATTCTCGCAGGACGGAGGATGGTAAAAACATAAAATTTGACCAAATAAGGTTGGAAAGAGTGTGCAAAGTAACAGTCTTCAAGGCCGACTTTATCCCGAACATGGCATCGTTTTGGGCGGGTACTATCGAGTAGCGAGTTTGGGGAAAAAACATTTTACACCTGTCGATCTCAAATGTTTTTACAGGTGTACGGTTGTTAATAAGCATTAGAGATGGCCAATATATGCATTCCAACATGACGTATGACCCAAATATGATGAGTACATGTGTATAGGATCGATATGATCGCATGGACGCAGGTGTAGCCTTCATATACTAATCCAAAAAAAATATTGAAGATGTGGTATCTTTTTGTGCCTTTTTGAATTTTCAAAAAAATGCAATCTGAAAAAGTTGAGGGTGCTTGTCGCAAATGCGATCGCCATGGATATATTGGGTGGATCCAGGCCGGACCAAGCATCGAAGTAATTAATATATGACCCATTAATACTAAAAAATCATTGGGCGCGCCTTCTAGATCCGAACCAATGCCCAATTAAATTCTTGCAACATTGGTCCTTGTGGGAGGACCATAATCGATTATGGTCCTCCCACAAGGACCATGGGATAGTAGCCACTAGAGCACGCATCAAGAGACCACGCAGCGCGGCGGAGCCACACTAGCTAGGTTGGAAGAGACCTCTTTGGGTCCCAGAAGATGCTTGTTTTTTTAGGGTTTTGCCTTTGTGGCCAACCGTAGGATGTTAGACCCGGCTTTGCTGGCTTGCATCGTGGCACCTCACGCCTTCGGGGTGAGGTGGTGTCATGGAGAGACAGACTTTCGCCCCCCCCATAAACTGGGGGTGACTGTCTCTTCCTGTGTCACCCCTCGCCCTGTGGTGTCACTTGCATCTTGCCAGCCGACCGATAATAAAACACCTAAGTTATTTTATTATCTCATCTTAGTCTTCGTGTGTATCTGCGAGTCGTGCCCGACTGTTTTTTGGGAGTCCAACCTGAATATATCACAGACATATTTCACGAGGTTCTCCGTTACGTCGATCAAAGAAGTAATAAAAGTTTAAAACCCATACTAGAGCTCTAGCATGGGAGTTAACGTTCGGTTGCGATAAGATGCCAACTGACATGAATGATGCCGATGCCGGATGCCGGGTCAGTCTTCATCTTCAGTCATAAAGTTCACGGCGGGACGGTTCAAACGATGGGGATGGCCTACTTGTCCGGAATTCTGACTGTCGATTCCTGACGATCGAACGGAGATGAATGTGGGGATAGGGGGATAGGTATTCCCCCGTGTGGTAGCACCGCTTCCACTTCCCTCGCCATAGCCATAAGACAAATAAAGACACAAAAGACAAGACCTTTCACTCCACTTATCGCCGCATTCTTTGTATAAATACAAAATATAAACGAATGATGAGACGATCGAACGATCAGATTTCAGATGGCCTGCACCTAGGCGCCTAGCGGAGATCTCAAAATTGAGATCGACCAAGCCTGGTATCTCTTTATTGGATCCGAGTCCACCCCCTGGACTTATTAAATTTAGGATGTTTTTATAATTGTTGTAGCACCTAGTATAATTAATATATCCGTGCAAATATATAAATTGACAATTATTTATATATTGAACTTTGAATTATACAGGGTGCGCTCGGCTGTCCCCCCCATATAGGGGGTTATATTGAGCGGGGTCCATCAGGGACCTCAATATGACTGCTAAAACACCCCATATCGGATGCCCCATTCCCGCCCCCCCACCGGTACAAGGCATGAATCCAACCCCCCCCAGCCCTTTGGGGGGTCCCATAGGTGGAAAATATAACCTTTGGGTGCCCTCCATGTGGAAGTTGGGTGGCACTTTTCGCTTGGCAAATTACCTAAAATTCACACATTCCATTAAATCCTCGCGACCCCTACACCCCTCTAAATGACGCAAGTCATGCAGAACCCCCCCAAACCCCTCGGGGGGGGGGCATTGATAAAGTGTGGAACCATGGATTGCCCCCCAAATCTATTTTAGGGGGGGATTGGGCTTGGTCAATTTTGGTCATTTTTTTGGTCAACGCGGGGCAAAATGATGCCCTCGACCCTCGTCCGTCGGCCCAAAGGCCCCAAGGCGAACCCTGGCGGTTCCTGGTGGTTCCCTGGCGGTTGAGGAAGGTTGTATTTATGAAGCGCTCGACAATACACGAATGACCTATGGGAGATACGGCAAAATCGATCGGGAAAAAATGAGTCCACCCCCTGGAATTATTGACGATCCTATTAGGAGTTAAGCGAGCCCCCCTTTATCGGATTTGGCCCGTGTCATCACCGCAATCGCGCTTCGATATCCTTGTTCGATCGATGTCATCAATAAAAAAAATCAGTTTTGGCGATCCATATCTCTTTATTGGATCCGAGTCCACCCCCTGGACTTATTAAATTTAGGATGTTTTTATAATTGTTGTAGCACCGGGTATAATTAATATATCCGTGCAAATATATAAATTGACAATTATTTATATATTGAACTTTGAATTATACAGGGTGCGCTCGGCTGTCCCCCCCCTATAGGGGGTTATATTGAGCGGGTTCCATCAGGGACCTCAATATGACTGCTAAAACACCCCATATCGGATGCCCCATTCCCGCCCCCCCACCGGTACAAGGCATGAATCCAACCCCCCCCAGCCCTTTGGGGGGTCCCATAGGTGGAAAATATAACCTTTGGGTGCCCTCCATGTGGAAGTTGGGTGGCACTTTTCGCTTGGCAAATTACCTAAAATTCACACATTCCATTAAATCCTCGCGACCCCTACACCCCTCTAAATGACGCAAGTCATGCAGAACCCCCCCAAACCCCTCGGGGGGGGGGCATTGATAAAGTGTGGAACCATGGATTGCACCCCAAATCTATTTTAGGGGGGGATTGGGCTTGGTCAATTATGGTCATTTTTTTGGTCAACGCGGGGCAAAATGATGCCCTCGACCCTCGTCCGTCGGCCCAAAGGCCCCAAGGCGAACCCTGGCGGTTCCTGGTGGTTCCCTGGCGGTTGAGGAAGGTTGTATTTATGAAGCGCTCGACAATACACGAATGACCTATGGGAGATACGGCAAAATCGATCGGGAAAAAATGAGTCCACCCCCTGGAATTATTGACGATCCTATTAGGAGATAAAGATACAAGATAGCTGATCGCGTGTGTAGCAGCGTGCACTTTCATATTTTGGACGTAGTTTCTATAGTACAGTGGACACTGTAGTAGCGTTCTATAAAGCATCGCATCTGCACCGCACCGCGCCTTCATGTCATCGTTCGTTCATATTTATATTCTCAATTGAATTATGTCATAAAGAATACTCAAAGAATCCAAACAGTGAACGCTGACTGAACCATGACCATGACCGACGCTGACAGTATCAGTATCATCATCCCGCTCTGCCATGCCATGCCATGCCATTTGCGGTTTGTTTGTTTTAAAAGGTATTAAAGATTTAAAGGTATACTTCCGTATTAAGGGTAGGGTAGTGTCATAAAAGCCCCCTTTTAAGCATTTATTTCAACAAATCGTTAAAAAATCGATATTTGGTTTTTTCATGAGCTATTTCGCGGAGATGGAACCTTAAGGTGTCTACTTTCACTAAAAAAATTCAGTTTGCTCAAAATGCGAGTTTTAGGGTTGTTACATACGCGAATTAGGGTGAGATACCCGCATATTCTGTTAAAGTGTCTTGGACCTATGGTGCCTTCATAAGTCTCAAAAGAACGAACACACTGCACCGCGACCATCATTTTATACTTCCAACATGCTTTCCGAAATAGGAAAAAAATATTAGGGCAAAACCTATAAAGCCGATTTTTAAAAAATCGGGCATTTCCGCCAGGTGGGTCAAAATCTGTTGGTATCCCACCGAAAACATCATCTTTTAAAAAAACGGCTTTATAACTTTTGCCCTAATTATGTTCAATTTGTTAGGAAAGCATATGGGAAGGTTCCCAAAGTTACCCCTTATCGGTTTATTCGATCCTCCTCTCCCCACACATCGCATCTTTCACAAAATTACCCCCAGAAAATGTCATTAAATCATACAAATTTCCACCCTTCTTATAATCCGATCAGATTTTACTTTCTTATTCACTCCTAAAAGCTACAATTAATCAACCTTATTACCATATCTATTGCTGGATTTGGCACGCCGACAGTGTCATCATCATCTGTGTCATCACCGATACGGTTCGACTACTATGACTTCTTCACTGTCATCAGCGCCATCTCCGATATCGACTTCGGTAGTCAGACAGTTCATAGCATCTGTCATTTCACATCTGACACCTTAGGGGCTGTCGTCACATTCTTTCGGCGGAAGCTATAACACTTCGTATTATCTTGTGTATAGCTTCACAGTTTCACGGTTGACATATGCGAGCGTTGCACCTTGACTTGTAGTGCTTGACTGCGTGTTTGTTCTCACAGGTTTGCGCCCACCACCGGCCTAAGGTGGTTTGTTAAAACCGCCAATTATGGCTGGCTAAAGCTTTTATAGGGGCTTGGGGCTGAGATCCGGGCATGAGGTTCTAAACGCACTAGTCACGGAAGGGGTAGAGTGAGAGAGAGTGAATTTCCGTTCGTGAGCACAATTGCCTAGGACTTAGATGGACCGGTCTAGCTAGCCGCAGTCTCCGAAGCAGCACGCGCGTCATCATCAAGCCTCACGACACGATCGCCACCCTCTCTTACCCTACCCTTCTCCGCGGCTGTAAAATTTGAACCTTTGACCCCGCATTTTGAGCCCCTGCCCTTATTTTTTTATAGATTGTTCAAGTGTAAATTTGTTTTCTCTTGCTGAGATCTTTTTAGTACAATTTTTAGAACCTTGATCACCGAACATTTTGATTTATTGGATTTTCTAGACTAACGTTCGATCACCGCGACTATAAATTTCAACATGGCCTCTACACCGTACCAATTGATGGCGCCAGCGAGATTAAGAGCGCATCCGGCTGGTGCCTCAAAGAGGCAATTACAATTCGACCAACTGGTGGCCACACTAGGTGGCCACACTAGGTCAGTGCCCGTCGAGTACGTCGCCTGAACCTTGCCTACCGCCTCATTGCGGGAGGGCTTCTCTAGCCTGCTCTGCAGACGGCGTGCCTTGCCCGCGTGTGTACGGCGGGCAACGGCAGCTGCCTCCCTCTTCTCGTCCATAGCCGAGTCGAGCGGGGACATCGAAGGCGGAGGATCGATCCCAAGGCGGCGGCAAAGCTCCTGCCGGTATATGTGGCCCTCGTTCTTGGACACGATCGTGTGGCAGCAAGCCCAACCGTAGACCCCAGACTGCCCATTCTGCTGAGCCTTCCCCCCGGGTAGATAGCCCTTCACCACCATGCCGTTGATGCTCTCGTTGGTGTTCGTGTCGGAGGTGTGCAACTGCTTGTAGATGACCTCCTTCTTAGCGAAGCGGGCCATAACGTCCCGCACACCCTCGTAGTACCCAGGGGTGGCTGTGCGGTCCAGAAACTTACCTCCTGGCAAGTGGATTTTCCAATCCGGCTTCTGGGACTCAACACCACACCATGGGTGAAAGGAGCCGTCGGGGAGGGGGCAACGATACCGCCGACATGCCGCGTGGGTGGGGTCGATGTTGAAGGCGTGGTCCACGATGTTCATCAAAGCACCGCTGATCCACTCCACCTTCTCCTCGTCGGCCTCAAAGCCAGGAATGTCCAGCCCCACAGTGGACTTGACCACGTAGCGATACAACTTGTTGAAGTACTTGATGACATTCACCGAAAGGATGTTGCCGGTCCACTTCTTCTCCACCCGCAAGTTCTCCAAGGCCTTGTAGAAAAGCTTCTGTAAATGGTTGGGGTCAGAGTTCTTCTCCACAGGTGGATCACGAAGTTCGGCCGGGACATCACCATTGGGATCGTTGATGGCACTGATCATGTTGGAGTCCTCGTCACTCGTGAACTTCGACACACGTGCCTTGGAGAAGTCACAAGGCTCACAAAATGTGTAGGCACCGATACCCTTGACGCACATCACCGCACCCTCCGCCTCCATGGCCTTCGAAGAGCCCCTCCAGTCCGGGTTGTCCTCACAAAAAATTCCCCGAGCACCCCTCCAGCAATCATGTTTCGGAGCTTGTCGTTTTTGCTTCTCCGCGTGTTCACAGGTGAAGCACATCTTGTCAAAGATAGAGGCCGATAAAATCGATTTTCGTAGTGCGCCAACAAGCACAAACATCCCACAGAAGCTCGCATAAGATCGTCCAGATCCACGGTTTGGCCAAGCAGCATCACCAGAAACATGCAGTTGAACAACTCCACCAGTAGCTGCACCAGAGTCCTTCGTGGCTATTGCCTCCTCGATAACCGCGCTCTCACAAGACTCCTTCGCCATCGCCACAATCTCCTTGCCTACGTGCTTGTGCAATGTGGACTGAGTAGACCGGTACATGGAATAGTTGATACCCAGACTGGTGAGGAACTTCTCAACTTTTGCAGGAGCAAGCCCAGCATTTTGCTCACCCAGAGCGTGCAATACGTTCACCTCGTGGAACTTATTTTCGGGGGACACCTTCCTTGACGTTGGAAGCATAACCGAAGTAGAGCACACCGTACAAGTGAAGTTGATATCCGACTTGCCAGTCCGTGATGCTGTATCTTCGGGTTCCCATCCACTGATGTGGGTAACAGTTTTCCTATATCGAATCGGAATGGATACATAATAAGATAAAATAAATAAGATATATAAGAAGAAGTTCAAAAAAAGAAATAGTTACAATAATAAGAAATAGTGGATAACCCTCTACCTTTTAAACAAGCAGAGCATCGAACGTCGTGCTTTAAAAAGTCCATGAGGCAACCTAAGTCTATGATTGCACGTTGACCATCCAAGCTAGAAATCATCTCATCGTATCTATCACGGACTTCGTAGTGTGATGCCTTTCTCTTTGTACCTGGGCTAGCCTGCACAAGAGAACGAACAATCCGGCAGTTAGAGAACTTCACGACATATGAAATTCGATAACGTAGCACACAGATATGCATGAAAGGTAAGCAGCTTACCTTAAAGCATAAACTGGGGAAAGCAATCCCAGGTTTCGCGCGCAAACCGCTGAGAGCACGGTTCGTTCCGACAGAAGATATGGTCGCTGTGCTCGACACAGTGCAGCCAGGCTCGGATGTTGCAGCATCTTCAAACGCTGTGACATTGAATGGCACAGGGCTGCATGGGACAGGGACAGCGTCAATCAAAGCAGGAGTCTCATGTGTGTCCACCTCCTGCACGTTGGTTGCAACAAAAAGGTGAGTGTAAAGCAATTTCCTCCCAAAAATGTCCGCAATTGTCATGTCACTAACACTATTAACTATGCCTTGGCAGATTTTGTCAAGAAGATTCGATCCGTTACTTTCCGTTACTTTTATATTCCTCATATATTCCTTTGGTCCTAGAACATAAAAGATCAGACGAGAGGTTTGGAACTAGACCTTGGAAAATGATAAATAAATAAATAAATAAATAAATAAATAAATAAATAAATAAATAAATAAGACAACCTTATTTCAGGTTGTGTGGCCATGAGAGGGAGCCGCTAGCCCTCTTGGAAAACGATTAGTTTGAATAGTGAGTTCATTGTGCATGGCCTGTGACAAATGAGCACTGGCACCTTGGTCCAAAAGCTGTCTTTCAAAAAACGGAGGTGTCGATGATAATCCAGACTCCAATGCGTTTGCTCTAATCGAGCTCCCTTGGGAAATTGGCCACTTGCCGGAGGCGCCGGGGCCAAAATCGCTACTAAGTTGAAACACCAAATCGGACTTACCCACCTGAAAACCCTTATCTTCTTAGCTTTTACGAAATCGATAGAAAGTCGTATTGTCCAACAAGAAAGGAAGAATATCCTGGCGGATACTGAAATTTCTCCGCTAGTCTCCTCAGCACCTGTGACGCGTCTCGACGCCCCGGAGCCTTTCGTTGACGTCTTGGACCCTGAGGCTACATATGACGATGACGCAGCATTGGTTACCAACGGAGATACAATGCTCACCTCGTCCGACCTCTCTGCAGGACATTACACTTTTCAGGTACTGTACTACATGCTCCAACCCAAACCCTGTCCACCCACGATATGCCAACAACGAGATGAGATTCAAGCATGAATACGAACTGCATTATCAGCTTAATGTTTGATACTTTAAGCCCCGGTGGTCGTGACACGACGTTTTGCAGTACGTACGCACAAACTTCATAATATTTTGCAAGTACCTCCGATGTTGCTTTGGAAATATCTGGAAAGTTCTTCTGGCAGTGTATCGGAGCTGTCCAACGTGTATCCATTCTTCAGCTACTACGAAATTTGCTTTCATTTGTTAAAAGTCACCATGATGGATGCGCTTCATAAGTATCCCCGCGGCATCTTCTACCTTCCATCTGCCGCCTTGGCCGCGCTTCCAGTCTGAGAAGGTCGCTCTCCCTAGGGAGCAGCTGCTAGGTCAGACCGAAGTTCAACGGCTTGCAGGCACAGGGTGTCGGGGAAGTTCGATCACCGTTTGCAGCTTCAGGCGGCGCACTTGCCTTTATAGGAGACTGCTCGCCACCTTTGCTTGGTACTTTTCGCGACCCCGGGCGCCCTATATTCCTTAGAAATGCGTATTCCTCATCTCAGGCAAAACGATTCACTTTGACGTATGACATGCTGTTGAAGTTTGTCGGCGGGGTGCGTCTGACAGCCGGGCGAAACTTAATTTCTGTCAACAGGAACAGATCCAGCGACACGAAACCCAAATTTGGGACAAGATGAACCTGAGAATTCTTCGAGCGAATGCTGAGGCGAGTATTGTGACGGTACGATTAATTAGTAACGCTTCGGACGTCCTGGCAGTGCAAGATACTAGCATCTTACAGTAAAATTCTTCCCAGTGATCAGGACGACTTTAAATTCGCATTTTTGCGAAAATCTGTGCTTAGTCATTCGATCTCGGGACTTAGGTTTTGTTACTATTATTAGAATCGCTAATCGTTCGTTCCTTAGAAGAAGCCTCCGACTACGGTGTCCATAGTAGACTTCTAAGCAAATGAGCAGCTTTTAAGAACTTATTTTCATAATAATATATACCCTTTGCAACGGTGCCCGACACGGCAAGGTTGCAAGAGCACATTACAGGCTTTCAGACGCAAAATGCAGAATATCGAAGTCGCAATCGAAAATGAGCGATTACAAATTATACACATCAGACAGCAAGTAACGAGGGATGTGTTTGCAAATTAGCCAACAGAGTAGCCTGTCGAAATGATGATGCCCGCCACTGCGATTTCGGCAGGACGCGCAGCACGACCCACAAGGAAAGATACAGAAGGATTCCGTGCAATCTCAACCCAACAAAGCTACTGTGGCTTCTGGAAGGAGCCTGATGGGCCAACTGGAAGAGACGCACCGCAAGCTTCTTATGACGCGTACGACCTATGACACTCACCCGAGAACTGTTGCGGCTGTCATCACTTTTGCTCTAGGCTGTCTTTGCAGTGCTCGCTGCTGACAATCCTCGCGGCACACACAAGGCTCAGTGCCTTACCTCTTCACTAGCCTGCAGGTCCTGTGAAGGGACAATGGCCAGTGTCTATTGTACTATGGCGCCATGGATGTCAACACCTGATACAAGGGGCTCATTTAAGTACCTGCTGTAAGGTAGCCACGTCAGCGCCTATCAAAAGGGGCCACATCAGCATGCGCTGCAAGGTGGCCATGTCAGCGCCTGCTGTAAGGGGCCATCTCAGCACTTGCTGTGAGTTTCTGCATATGGATTACAAGCTATAATACTTCCACCCGGAACCTGTGGGAACTTTCATAGCTTCTCCGCCGGCTTTACGACGCTGGTTGCTACTGAAAGGCACGTAGGTAGACCGCAATTGGCATGCGCGTGGCTATCCTAATTGCCATCACGGCTTCTCATCGCTTTCAACAACCATCGAATTTAATTGCAGGGGCAACGCGCCACCCAGGCAACCAGCAGCTGACAGTTCGCAGGGGCGGGGAGGCTGGGACTCGGTGCAGTGGATGAATCTGAATGCGCGGCGCTGCTCGCACAAAGCGGTGTGTGCGAAACTGACCCGTTCGGAGCTGATTGCTGCACCGCACTGACGGCCTTCAACGACAAGTACTGCTGGTGCTCGCAGACTGCTGCGGCTGCTGGCGATGAGTTTCAGCAGTCCAAAAGCCTTAACTTCATGTGTCCATGGACCCCAATTTATGAAGACAGCCCTTTATGTGTTTCTGCTGACTCCACGGAGGCTCCGACGATGTCCGCCTCGGCAGAGGCTCCTGCAACGTCCGTCTTCACAGAGGCTCCGACCATGTCCACCTCCACCGCGGCTCCGACCATGTCCCCCTCCACAATACCCGTCTCTGTTCAAGCACCAACATCAGAAGGTGCCACCCCTCGTACACCGTATGCACCGTGCATTGCATGAGGCAGGCGCCTGCCCATCTCCCCATTATGAAACTGCCGTCCTTCATCTGCTTTGTAAGTCTCGGCTGGACGTGCACGTCCAATTGAGCAGCTTGGCCAGACCATTCCGTGCACCAGTGCAGCGCATTTTTCAAATCGCTGCGTCAGCACCTGACAGTGCCAGGGGACACACCAATACGTAGTGCAGAGGTGCATATATACCAGTGATTGGTGTAGGGAGTCATGATGTCAGGGGACGACGCAATCCTGCGTGTGTATGCATGCACATGAAATGTGTGCACAAAACGTCGAGAAGGTTCAAGCTCTTATATTGTTATCATCGTCTCAGGTCTCACGTCAAGTCATCGAGATCTGTGCAATCAAGGTAGCAGCAGGACACAGGCGATCTTAGCGCAAAGCTAGCTTGTGGCAGTATCCAAATCTCTTTGATTTGGCCTTGCCATAAGATTGTCCGAACATTCAACATTCGCTCCCCGCTCTCATGCAGTGATTTGAACTACCAGCGGCTGAATTGCCGAGGCTACTTTCCTGCAGGCAGTGTGAGTGACGCACGGTGTGGTGGGGCTTTGCGGCAAGGGGTACAGAGTCCCAGTGTGTGGACGAGATGCTTCCCAACGTCTTTTCTTCCTGCACCAACAACAGACTGGTGGAGTGCTGTGAAGCCGCGGTGGACTTCACCGAGCAAGGATGCTGGTGCTCTGCAGCGGCAGTAGAAGGGGGCGACCTAACCCTGCAGGCAACCAAATTGCTGTTAGAAAATGAATGCAAGGACCTAGGCTTTCGGCTAAGCCCCGTCGCTCGGAGCAGTATCGGCTGCTTGGATGGCGCCGCCTGGAGTTCGCCCAATTCAGGTGGGCTCGTGCATACCAAATGCTTGTCAGCACGCACGCACGCTAGTGCATGACAGGCGGCAGCATGCATATCTTGATGGCCGGTGTGCTCTACTTTGAGTGGATCGCTCCGCCACAATGAAGGAGGAGAACCATAGTGTGGCTATTGGCTGACATATATGTTATTACAACCACCTTTCTAGGATTCGAGCATTGACAAAATGTCTAAATCGGAGCGAAGTGAAATTTAAATGGTTTCTGCTCAATTCGAACCCCTGACGAGACTAGGCGAAGGGTGTGTAGATTAATGTTTATCTTCCAGAAAGTAAGCGGGGGTCGCATGCAGGACTGATGACTACAGTCTTGACATGAAGTGAAAATGGGTAAGGCAATGTTCCGGGAAGATGGTGGATAATCCGCATGCGTGTGTTGGGGCACGCATCATGCAGGAGATGACACATCAAACGGTACGCAGGTGGCAACAAAGTACTTCACTTTGTACGAAGAGCAAGGTTTAAGTCAGCCAGTCACTTTCAGCTTGGCTGGATGCAGAATGGAGGTCTCAGCCACAGGGGCAGCGTACGCCACCAAAAGCTGGCAAGTAAAGCGAGATGCAAACGGCCGGCTGCTATTCCGCACGGTATTGGCGGATGTGTGGGACGGCAAGCAGATCAACTTGGCAGGGCTGGACGGCTACACGAACATGGTTGGCTTTATGGACGCAACCTTCAACACAGGATACTTGGTTCCCCTCAATGTCAGCATCTTAGAAGGCGGTCCTCTCATCGAGACGTGCAGCGGGCACGGCTTCTGCCAGTCTGAAGGGGTCCCCGAATCCCTGTGTGTATGCGATGACGGGTTCTTGGGAGCTTCCTGCGAGGAGAGCGAGCGGCCCCCAACAGTCTCATATTTGCGGAGCAATGGAGGCGAGCAAGGTGCACTTCCTTGTAGCTGAATTCTCGGCTCTCCGCTTGCAGTATTTTATTCACGCGGGTGTTATGTTTTGTGATGTGTGGGTGTATGTACACGCTTGTGTGAGACTGGGATATAGCCGTAGGACGTTTCAGGGGCAGGAATTGGCTGGGCATGATCATAGATAGGTGCGTCCTTCAATGGTTCGGTTCATGAAGTCATCATCATTTACAATAAATGTATGTGCTGTCATGAATAGTGTTGTGGGACCCTGCACTCATTTGGTTTGACGAGGACCGATGACAGCCTTCAGTCAATCATTGGCAAAATCCCACCTCATTCGGTCGTGGCCGGTATGATCACCTCTACCCCGCCTCAGGGAAGAGTCGTCGACAACTGACAGGGGAGCGTTGGGTTGTTTTGAATCTTGCCAGGTGACATAATTGACGGCGATGCTGGTGAGGTTGCGGAAGATGGGAGCGCCGATGCTCCCTTTCCAAATTTACGCCATGCGCTGACGGTCAGCGACGCCTCTCAACCGCGCATGTTGATGCTGCTCCCTGGAAGGTACATCGGGCAAGGGAACCGTGAGTTAGATTTCGCATCGGTCGGTGAGGAGGGCAACACGGAGGGCCAGTTTTCCCTTCCAGCCTCGAAACTCATCTTTAACTCCACGCATGGAGCGGAGGTGACAGTGGTAGACTGTCAAGGCGACACGTACTTCATGAAATTCAGATCCTCCTATGTCTGGAACACCGAGGTGACCATGGAACGCATCACGATGCACGCATGCACCCTCCGGGCAGATTCCGGCGAGGTAATTGCGCCGCTTGCCTTCCAGTTTGCAGGAAGCAAGGTTCTCTTGAGGGACATGGTGTTCGACCAAAATGTTGGCCTCCGTCTTGGCGGCGCACTGTTCTTCAGAAAGTCCGCGCACGTGAAGGTGCTCAGGTGCCGGTTCACCAATAATCGTGTATACGGCGCAAGTAGCAGTGCCCTGCCCGGCGGGAAGGGAGGTGGATTGTATGCAGAAACCTCCACACTGCTTATCAGCAACAGCGAGTTCTGGGACAACTGGGCCGAAAGCCTGGGTGGTGCGATGGAATTCAGCGGATCCAGCAATAGCATGGCAATATTGGAGATGGAGAATGTCTTACTAGTGGGCAATGTAGCCGAGTTGGCGGGCGGGGTGCGTGCTTGAGCCGTCCTTCATGTCTCCAGCAGTGCACTTTAATAATAGGACTTATTGTGCAAGGAGATGTAGGGTTCTTTGGCAGCACTTAGGTGTTTACCCATGAACATTTTTGCTGCTATGCCAAAAACTTTTGGCTATATTGCCAACCATCAGTGGGGTCTTGTGAAGTGGGTGCAATCACACCGAGACTCGCCACGTCCGTCCACTTGAATTTAGACACCTATCAGACATTTGGAGTGCGCCGACGGCGTTCGATCTGGCATTCTTATCCCGCCGCTAATGTTTGGACTCACTCACCAAAAGATTCCCGTAAGGATGGATGCTCTGACATTGATTTTCAGCAGCGAACTTCCGGCACTATGTCCAAGTGAATATCTGCTGGACCGCAAGCAAATATGTGAGGAAATAACAACGAGAGGTTCCTTGCATGGTGCTTAAATTTCTCACATGTGTATATACACAATGCATGTATGTGCGATGCAGATTGCGCATTGGTAGAAGCAATGTGAGGAATTTGTTAGAAGTATAACTGGGTTAAGTTAGTCCAGAATGTAAGACACCAGGGTTGTGTCTTACTATTCCATGTGCCGCTATGGATCCTTCAATTATGGCATACAATCTTCTGTCTTGTGCTATGTGCTTGAAATTAGAATGTAATACGGCTATATGCATAAAACTGCCAGGTCTACCACAAACAAATTCACAACATGTGCGTGATGATGATGCGAATTGCTGATAATATGCAAAGATAGCCTGAGCAGGGCATGAAGTTCTTTGATTTCCACATCTCACATGCACCATGACATGTTCTACACCTAATGAATGCATGTGTACTTACTACTAACATGTGCGCTATTTTGCGGCAAAGGGTTGTCTTGAGCATTTTTTTGGTGAAGGATCTGACCTATCTAGTTTGCAACGATGCATCGTTTTGAGCTTCAAGCAAATGGATGTATTTAATTAAGACACCAGCAGCAGGGTGTCTCCACAACTGCTTTTAAGGGGAAATATTAAGTTTCATTTTTTCCTTGCCTAGAACTCATGATGGACCATTTTGCATGGAGAGGCCCTTCTGCTCGATCCTGGGACACTAAACTCCCCAAAGCACCATCTCAACTGCATTATGTCGTTGCGCTTCTGCTGATTCTGTTCAAATTGGAGTGCAACAGAATTTTTGTGGTTTCAGACTTTCAGAATCCGTGACTCCTGCTGTAGTAGAGCCGAATGACACATGTAGCTCCGTGACACAAACAGGATGTACAGTAGCCACGAAGCGACACGCCTGTTCAGCTCTGTTCCTTTTGCTCTTGCAAACAGGAACTTCACGGGTGCCTACGGTACTCTATGAGGCACACTGCAAATCCGATTTTGTAAGAATTTCTTCACATGTTTCACCTGTAAACAGTAGAGTAGGTAGTGACTAGACCACTAGGTTGTACGACGGCGATCGAACGACGACAGGAGATCTGACAGCGAAGTCGCGGGGACGGCGTTACGACTTCAAACGACGGCTTCACATCGGCTACGGCAGTACGATTGACTTCACTGTTACTCCTTTGAGGGAGAGGAATGGCTGGAACTGCGAAGGGCAAGTCTACAGAGGATTTCCCTCCCCTCCCGGGGAAGCCAGACATCGGGCAGGCTTCCCCTTCCCCGGCAGCACAGTCCACTCAGGACGTGCTGATGCAACAAATTCTGATCATGCAAAAGCAGCAAGGGGAGCTGCTTGAGATGCAGAGGCAGCAGGCAGAGGAGCATCGCCTGCTGCGTGACGAGCTTCAACGACAAGCACAAATCAACGTGGAGTTGGAGGCGAAGGTGGCAGCGAAGCCTGGGACTTCTGACCCGGACACCGTAGCCAAGACCGCCGAGCAACTTCTGGAGAGAAGGAGGAAGCTGGCGTACGTGCCAGCAGCCTCAATCAACCCGTTCCCGCCGCGGCCGGCTACGCTGACATCGAGAATGCCGCAGTTGTACGACCTGCACGGCAACAAGACGTACGATGCTCTCTCCAAGAAGTCCAACTCTTCAATGAAGTACGAGTGCCTGGTTCTGGCTCCAGCACTGTCTTATTTGCACGACGTGGTGAACGAATGCAACGAGACGTTGGACGCGAACGAGGACTGCGATTTGTCGAACAGCGAGTGGCAGAAACGTTTCCACGCAGTTACCAACTCGGTGCACGGCGTATACGCGTTACTGTGCAACAGGTGGACGATGCGGGAACTGCGCGGGCAGCTAGAGCAGGAGCCTGGTTCTTCACAGCGGGGAGGATCGGACGCTCTACGTGCAAAGCTGCAGTTCGTGGAGGACAGAGTCTACCAGGCAGCAGACGGCGTGGTGGCAGATGAGGTGTTGCAGCAGTGGCTGAACGACTTCGACAAGAACCGCGGCAAGGCGATGCTGAGCCTTACGGCGAAAAATGCAGCGAACGCGGAAACGCGGGTGGTGAATCCACGAGATCGAGACCAGCGTTGGAAGGACCGTAAGAAGTACGAGGAGAAGGACGGTAAGAAGCCTACCGAAAAAGGCGGCAAGGGCCGGGGCGGAAAACCCGCGGCCGATGTGTGATGTGCGTGCCGCCACCCCGTCCAGTGCAACAGCCCTCTCCGGGCGCTGGGCGGGGAAAACTCACCGTGCAACAACAGGTGAGACAGCGGAGGGGAGCATGGCGCGCGGCGGGCGCCAGTTCCGAGGTGATGCAATGGATTACTCACGGGGTGAAGTTGAGGTGGAAGCGCGGGCCTCCGCCTCCGTTCGACCACGGGGTGTCACTGAGGGATGCTACGCGGCAGCAGCAGGTGTGGCTGGACGCGGAGAAGGAGAGGCTGCTACAGAACGGTGCCTGGACGAGAGCGACGAGAAGATCTCATGTTTCTCGCGCGTTTTTAGTGCCGAAACCGGGTACGAACAAGTGGAGACTGGTGGTGGACTTCCGATGGCTGAACCAGTGGTGTGTGAAAAATCGCGTGAAGATGGAGACGCTGAAGAAACTAAGGAGACTGGCGAAACCGGGCGACTGGTGCTTCAGCTTCGACCTCCAAGACGGTTTTCATGCGCTGGGGATCCACCCGGACTTTCAACGATTCATGCAGTTCGACCTGCAAGGGGACCTGCTTCAATGTTCAGCGATGCCGTTCGGATGGAGCGACGCTCCGAGGGTGTTCTGCAAGTTCGTACGCGTGATGGTGGAGGCTCTACGTTCTCCACAGGCAGCGGAAGATCGCAGAGAAATCAGGAGGCTGCGGGACGGTTCCGCAGTACGACAGCGATGGTCAGTCCGTCGCAGGACCGGTGGTGCTGGCAGGGACGCGAACCGTCACAGCGGAATGCAAGTACTACCGTACATGGACGATTTTCTGGTGCTGGTCGACTCTCAGCGAGAAGGCTTTCTGCGTCGGGGAAAAGTTCAACTGGTGCTTCATCGACTTGGCGTACGGCGGAACGAGAAGAAGGGCCAATGGGAGCCTACACAGGTGGTGGAGCACCTCGGGCTGGAGGTGGACCTGAAGCTGGGACAATTCCGTGTAACAAAACAACGGGTACACAAGATCCACACCAAGGCGAAGGAGATCCTGTGCGACGCAACGAGAAATCGGAGGTGGATTCCTGCCAGGAGACTGGCTTCCTTCACGGGACTCTGCCAATCCGTGTACTTAGCAGTACCAGCGGCGCGGCTCTACCTACGGGAGCTCTACTTCGTGCTGGCAGAGAAACGCAGCTGGGGAGCAAAGGTAAAAATCTCGCGTGCAGCGCGGGGGGACTTAGAATGGTGGTCCAGGCTGCCTGTGATGAGCAGGTGGAACGGGCGCAAGATCTGGAGATCCCCGACGAGAGCGAAGGTGCACACGGACTCTTCGATGACAACCTGGGGAGGAGTGCTGAACCTGAAGTTCCCCGCGCGAGGTTTCTGGCCAGACGAGATGCGCAACTGGCACATCACACACCTGGAGCTGGAGGCCGTGTACAAGACCGTACAGGCGTTCCTGCAGGAGCTGGAGGGCAAGGTCGTACGGCTCTACTGCGACAACCAGGCGGTGGTGGCAATGCTTTCGCACTTCACCTCCAGAAACCCGGACCTGATGAGGAGAATGAGGAGACTCTGGCTGCTACTGGATCTGCACGACATCGAGTTGCAGGCTCGTTACATCCGCAGCGAGGCCAACGTGTGGGCCGACAACCTTTCTCGTTGCGAGGATTTGGACGACTGGCGGCTCAATCGAGACTGGTTCGTGTGGGCCAACAAGCAGTGGGGCCCCTACACAGTCGACCGGTTCGCTTCCGAGATCTCCGCGCAGCTTCCTCGGTACTACGCTGCGTGGAAGGACCCGAAGTGCGAAGGTGTGGACTCTCTGACGTACGACTGGCGGGGGGAGAACAATTGGGTGAACCCCCCGTGGGCGCTGCTGGACGAGGTGGCGCACAAGCTGCGGGAGGAGGGGGCCGCTGCTACGGTGGTGGCTCCGTACTGGCCGGGACAGTCCTGGTTCAGGGAGCTGGAGGCCCTGGCCACCGAGGTGGTGATCATGCCGCGGCGCAGGGACCTGTTCACTCCGAGCAGGCTGGGAGGGTCCGAGCTGCTCGGGCCCTCAAAGTGGGACGCTGTGATGTTCTTCATCGAGGCGCGCCCGTGAGTTACTACGCTGCTGAAGTACGAAGGAGCTCTGCTACGAGTACGACAGCGAGCAAGGTGACCGTGGGCTCGAAAATCGAGGTGTTCTGGAAGGACGATGACTGCTTCTACCCGGGTGTGGTGAAGGAGTTCAACGAGGACGGGAAGGCGCACGTATTGTACGACGACGGCGACGAGGAGACGCTGGACTTGTCCGAGGAGAACTTCAAAATCATCAACAACGTGTCAGAGCTGACGGACGAGGCAACGGACGCGGACGGCGAGTACACCGAGCGGATCAGCGGAGGCGACTACGAAGAGTACAAGCGCGGTGGTGCTGTACAAAACTTCCTCACGCGCTCACTCTGTGAGCGGTGGAGGGGTGAGTTGGGACCTTCCCGGCTCACGGAACTGGCAGTGACGATGCAGAGAAAAGCACTGCTGGACACGACGATGAGCAACTACGGACCGAAGGCGCGGCGCTTCATTTTATTTTGTGAGCAGCAGCAACGGCCGTGGCTGCCAGCATCGGAGGCGACGGTGTTGCTGCACATCGCCTCTCTGTTGAAGGACGGGGGCATCAAGTCGGCCTCCTTGCAGCCGTACCTGTCTGTCATCAACAACTACCACGAGGACCTACGTTTTCCTGGACCAGCGAAGGGGCGTTCTGTGACCCGAGCTGTGAAGGGGATGGCGACCATCCAGGCGGAGCTGGCGGTGCAGGAGGAGAACATCGAAACCCAGCGGACGTGGCTGCCAGCGGCACACGTACGACGTGTGCACGAAGCAGCGCTGAGTTTGACTCCGAGATCGCCTGAGGAGCTGCGGCTACTGCGAGCCTTCGCCTACGTGGTTGTTGCCTTCGTGACCTTCGGCAGACCGGACATGGGGACCTCGTTGTCACGGCAGCACGTTCATTGTGGCGACAGTGAGTTCTCAGTGGTGTTGCTAAAGGAGAAAGGACGGCGGCATCAACTGGTGAAGAGACGCCTGTGCATCCCCTGGAAGGGGGTGGCTCTGTTGAAGGAGCTGATCGAGCACTGGGAGTTCCACCGTGACACGGCTTGGAACAGTTCTGAGAAGACTCAACCTGACGCCTACTGGCTGCTACCCGAGGACCCGAAGAACTTCAAGGCTTCAGTGGCAAATGACTGGATTGGTCTGGCTCTCAGCGAGCTGGACTGCAGACCTCCGGAAGGAGGTCACTTTTCTGCACACAGCACCCGGAAGGGTGCCACGACGTGTGCTCGAGCTGTGGGTGTTGCAATGGAGAAAGTGTGCTTCTTTGGAGGCTGGTCACAGTTCTCTTCGGCAGTGCAACACTACATCGACCCGACAGCTCTGAGGGACACAGACATGGACTACTACTTCGCTTGGTTAACATGGTCACAGTGACAGAGATCAGATTTCGTTTGTGTGCCTCACAGTTTTATCTTTGGTTTCATGGCAAATGAGGATTCGAGCAAAAGAGAAATGTTCAAATTGGAGTGCAACAGAATTTTTGTGGTTTCAGACTTTCAGAATCCGTGACTCTTGCTGCAGTAGAGCCGAATGACACATGTAGCTCCGTGACACAAACAGGATGTACAACTAGCCACGAAGCGACACGCCTGTTCAGCTCTGTTCCTTTTGCTCTTCCCACCGCTCCCGACCCATAGGACTCTTTCCTTTTGGTGACGTGCACAGACAGTTTGGACATCTCATCAAAAACTAGAATTTAGAAAGCATTCAAAAGCACTTTATGCATTTTAAACACTTTACAAAATCATTTTGATGAAATGTATTGCAGTGCCTGCCTTTGGCAAATGAGGATTCGAGCAAAAGAGAAACTGGAGGATTTGGGGGCTGGCGACGTGGGTCAGGCGGTGCACGTGAAACGTTGCAAGATTGAGATCTTTGACACCATCATGGCGAACAACACGGTGCGCAACAGTAAAGATGATCTAGCGCATTTTGAGTTGAAGAACTCCGCAGGAAGTGGTGGTGCGATGATGCTCGAGAATTCCCAGGCGGATCTTTGGCGCGTGGAGATCAGTGGCAACACAGCTGTGAAAAGAGGCGGGGTGCGCGACGCTTGCATGGGCCGCCCACATTGTCTTCTCCACAATCATCACACCGCATGGCCTTTACAACACCTTGCACCACACGTACATCCAAGCCGATTTGTTTGCTTGATCAGCGGCATTGGCATGGATCTTTAACATATTACTACTATTATAACATATCCTGATACCCGGTCAGATCATCATTTTATTCATGTCGATCTGATCGCATAAACATCATTTCCATCTATAAGCGCCGTGCAGCTTTATTTTATTCAATCCATATGGTATGCTGCTTCATAATTATTTTATAAACGATAATGAATGAACATGCCAGTTAGCAATCATTATTTGCATATGCCATGTTGCCATGACCTATCGATGCCTGCCAATCATACTATTAAGTGTGTGGCCCAATACATATGGCATACACCGTGAGATTATATACCACATCGACTACGTACCGTTCGATGTTCATTCGGTATAACTTGTATATGAATATATTATACAAAGTACCCGTTATAATTATTATGGTGCGATGCACCAAGGAGGTACGAATCACGGAATGGCGACATAATAACGCATGTCAAGCCGTATAATAGGCTTGACACAAGCGTGTTCCCTCATTATCGTAGTGTGGAAATGAGCGAGTGGGTTCCAAAGCCCCACTCAGGATCGAATCGTAACGTTGTTGCATACCCTTTTCAGATTGTTATATAGCCTTGTTGGTCGCTGTGCAAGAAAGGTTGCGATTCGACGACCCTGCATATATTATACCGCTACGGTGTGCGACGTAGGCTGAGGATTGCGTTTCTGCACGGTGCGCACTTTACGACGCAGTGATACATCTCGCATGTGCATCATATCAAGGTATGTCTTACGCAAGGTCGACTTTACACAAAACTTCCGAAAATATTTTTATTCGATAAGCATGTCGCTCAAAGCGATCTAAACATATTACCGGAATATCCAAGTACACTAGATATCAGAAAGTCCCGTACTCGTGTGGATAAACTGTATCAGATAAATAAACCCTAAGCTAGATATACCCGGAACGGTCTCGGACGGTCTCGGAGTCTAGCCTACCTGTGACACCGCGTGTGTCACAGTACGAACCTCGCAGATCAGTCAGCAGTCCAGTGTTGGTCCTAGGGATCTGTCATAGGGGCCTGACCGGGACTCCCAGTCAGGGCTGCCTATACAGATTTCAACACACCACCCCAGCACTGTGGGTGGTGACTGACTAGGAGAGTCAGAAAATGTATGATGTTAGTGTCAGGGCAGAAGCTAGGTGACAAGTCTAACTGCCAATCCAACTGTGCTATTCTGATACACAAATTGGAAACCTCTAGGTAGCACGTGAACAAAAGCATACGGGCAATTAAGGCACCGCTAAACAAGTGAAAGGAACCGTGCTAGCAAGTCAGCTTGAAGATTATAAAGGTGTCAAAGCAAAACATAAACCAGATTGAAGAAGTCTTTGAGGTCACAGGAGTTCTGCACACCACCATGTCGGTGTGCCTCCAGAGTGAGCAAGAAGTCAATCGACAGTACCAAAGTAGTTAGCGGTGGCCTCACGGAAGTCCATCCCATAATAGGAAGTAAAGTAACCAGCTCCATAATAGTGCCCCGCATCAAGAGGACCGCTCTCATGTAAGGCCATGCCGTAGTAGAATGCCATGTCAATACCCAAATCCGCTTGAGCCAAATCCTGAAACGCTAAAAAGCTCAAAGTGTCAGGAGGCTCGGGCGGCTGAAGCTGTGGCACATCGTCAGGCAATAGGAGACCCTGAGCCGTCATCACCGGATCAAGAAAATCATTCGTAGAGAAAACTGACGGAGCCTCCCAATCGAGATCACCACCAGGCGAAGGCATCTCCGTAGCCGACCGAGCGTCGGGCACGGCCGCCACTCCCATGATCGAGATGCAAAGAACGAGGGAAAGGAGGAAAGGAATGCCCCACGGACCAACCGTGGCAGGGAAGCCCCAGGGCGGCTTCCCACAACCGTAGGTCCTCCGCTCGCCCACGGGTGGCCCGGAAACATGATTGGCCGACGGAGGCGAGCCCCGCGGCTTCAGCCGGAAGCTGCCGTCGGCAAAGTCCTCGTAGTCGTCGGTGTCGTAGCCTGTCAGGTCAGACGGGTGGACAGCTGCGTGATTCACCGTCTGCACGAAGCCTCCGAACTCACCGTGCGTCGCCTCCGTGGTGGTCACCCGCGCCGATTGAACTGGCGCGGGCTGTACATCCTCTACCTGCGAAACAGGCATAGCAGGGGCCGGCACGGCGGATGCCGATGCCGCCGTACCACCTGCCGGAACCTGCCCCTCCGGTGTGATCCCCGCCGCAGCGGCAGGGCCACACACCAGAGCCGATGCATGCTCCTCAACCGTACTCCCAGGAACAAAGGATGCGTGAGTGTAATGTACCTGCTCTTGGGCGGCCTGAACCTCAGAGGTGAGGGCATCAAGCCGCCGCAAGATGTCCTCGTCGTCGGTCCCGCCAGAAGGCGGAGGCACGCTGAACCCGTAGGCCGACACGTCGATGCCGCCAATCCCGCCCGCGGAAAGCACAGCGGGGGGACCATAAGCCGAAGCCGCACGGGCGAAGGCCTCCGGTCCATCATCCGCAGCCTCCTGGAAAACCTGCACAAGTGCCAGGGTGTGAAGACCCTCCGCATCCTCCTCCTCAATAGGAATGCCAAAGGCCGCTGCCGTGGCCGACGAATGCTGGCGCCCACCAAGAGGGCAGTCGCGGTACGCGTGATAGGCGTCCCCTTTGCCCGCCTTGCGGCAACGGTGGCAAAGGGGCTTGGCCTTCATGCTGTCCCTGTCGAACCCCACAGACGGTGCCGGGTGCACACCCACTTGATGGCCTCGCGGATGCTGCTTACCGCGCGGCTGCGGCTGCTGCTGTCGCTGAGCCGCGCCCGCACGATTGCCCTGCACAAGCGCCTTCAAGGCGGCGATTTCGTCGAGAAGGACCGCGTACTCAGAAGACGTGATAAGGGCGGAGGGCTTACCGCCCGCCCCCAGTGTCTGCTTCTCACGCACCGCCGCCCCATCATCCGACTGCGCCCAGGCCTGAAAGATGGCCACGACGAGCGCCTGGAGCGAGCGGAGAGTGACCCCGCTAAGGTCACTCGCAAGCGGGCACCGCACCTTCACCGCCGCGTAGAACACGGGGTCGAGGCGGTTGTAGAGGGACAACTTACGGGTCTCGTCGGTGGGCCGCCAGTCAGGAGCGCGGTTATCCCGCACCAGACGTTGCTCACGAGCCAAGATCGGCTGTGGGTCAACGCCTGCGGGATAACGAAGCGCCGCATGCTCCTGCTGGTGGCTCTCGCGAAGGACCGTCGGCACGCTCCCCTTGATGATGTCGATGAGGGCACGACGTCCATCTCGGTCAGCCGAAGAGTCCGTACCCCGAAGCCATGTGTCGGCCACAGAGTTGCGCTCCACGACGAGGGCCAAGACGTCATAGAGCAGTCCATTAACCTTCTCGATAACCAAAGAGGTGGGGTCGTCGAGGTCAAAGGGGGCCAAGTCCAGCCCAGCGGACTCAAACTCGGTCCGAAGCTGCACCACCAACTCGGAGAGGCGGTCGGTGTCGTCGGTACCACGATAATGATGTTTCTTGGAACCAAGGATATCCTCGCGGATACCCTTGGCCCAAGCCCGATGTAGTCTCCCCATGTAGACCACGTCGACCGCAGCGTGTTGGTCAACGAGATGCTTCCGCAACGCGACAGCGGCGTCGGAGTTGCTGGAAGGATTAGGGGGCACCACAGGCGGGGTGCTAGCGGTTGGGGTGGCCCGAACCGCATCTATAAGCCGTATAGAGGCGTCCAAGTCGGAGTCCTTCAATAGGCGTTTACGAGCTCGTGTAGATGTCGCCATTCTTCTGAAAGCCAGAGAAAAGATGATGCGCGGCAGCACGCCTGGGTGTTGTGGCGGAAATGGAGGGATGACGTAACGGCAGAACGTGCGGAGCGGCGAAAAGAGCGAAGGGCACTTGCAAATGTCGGCGTGGTCGAAGGTGTCCGGAGCACCAGCCCAAAATACGTAAACCAGCGTGATCAGGGCAGGTATAGTAACGCAAATGAACATTGCCACAACCGAGCAATAGCAACGCGCGGTGCCCATGACTCGCAGCCGCAAAAGATGTCTACCGTAAAATCATGTCCAAATCCTAGTCGCACCCAAACGCGCAAGTGCGCACCACCTCTTCAAGCGGCCGCTTAGCCAATCATGGCCAAGATAGCAAGTGGAATGAAAACGTGGATGGGGCCACGACCTACCGGAATATCCAAGTACACTAGATATCAGAAAGTCCCGTACTCGTGTGGATAAACTGTGTAAGATAAATAAACCCTAGGCTAGATATACCCGGAACGGTCTCGGACGGTCTCGGAGTCTAGCCTACCTGTGACACAGCGTGTGTCACAGTACGAACCTACAGATCAGTCAGTAGTCCAGTGTTGGTCCTAGGGATCTGTCATAGGGGCCTGCACCGGGACTCCCAGTCAGGGCTGCCTATACAGATTTCAGCACATATTGCGTACTCCGGGTATGCAATTGACCCAGGCATTGAAAAGTTATGGTCGATACCGCTCAGTTATCTCCCATACTTAACCATACATAAGCGGAAGCTTAAATCGCTTATATCTCACGGTCTAGAAAATCAGAAGTTTTGTGTAAAGTCGACCTCGCGTAAGACATACCTTGATATGTTAATCACAAGATGATGTGCTGCATTCCACAAGTCTCGCAGGCCCCGCCGCGCCGGGATAAGCGTCATGTTTGTCATGGTCTGGGTGATCCTAGATGCCTCTAATATATGGTGTCATATCAATACATTTGTATTCGATGTGGTGGTGTTTTTAGAGTGATATAATATAACATATCCTGATATACATGATGACATATATGCATGTGCGTATGTATGTATGCTATAAATATAGTAGTACACAAATACGCTGTATGTGTGTGTGTGCTTATTGTTGGACCGACTCCTTTGGCACACCATAGCCGCAGAAGACCGGCTGCACTATGTACCCACGCACGCCGGGGATCAAAGGATTCAGCAATACACTTGTATGTGTGTATGGCATTTGAAGCAAATCATTTGGCACCACGTAGCCAAAGAAGATCGGCTGCACTATGATTGTACCCACACCGGGGTTCAAATTGTGACAGTAATCATGGAAATAATGGAATCATGCAAATTGTATTTGTGACAGTAATCATGGAAACAGTATGCACCGAAAAAACTGCCACGGTACCCTGCTTGGAGGATCAAACCATTAGTGGAAAGTGGATGGCCAACGTTCACCGATCACCACCGCGGGAAGTACTAGCCACGGGCACCCTAATAAGTTCGCTCGTGGGGTTCCAGCTCGCCCAGACTACCTTATACATCCAAGAGTCCGGGTGCCCCTGCCTGCTAGGCCCGCAGGAGACGCCTGAGGGAAGGGCTTCCCCAAACCCGCCAACTCCGCCGTCCCCCCCAAATGCGCCATTGCCATGTATGGATTGTCTGCCGGGCGGCGCACGGTACCACCCCCCACTGCTTGAATATGCCCAGAAACCGAGCTATTGCCAAATTGCTCCTTCGATTCCCCTTTATTCCCGCATGCACCCGGGTTATTACCAGCCTGGACCGGTTTTGCACACCCATGCATCCTCTCCAACACCTTTCGTCTGCCACCCGGCTGCCCCAATTGGCTCCTCGCTCCTGCAGCGTGAAAACCTCCCACTCGGACCTCGGCGACAGCGGGTCATCATCCACCTCCATCAGGATGGCGTCCACACTGTGTATGTGGGTTGATGCCGCCTGGTTGGCCACACTTGCACTCACCGAGCTTCCATCACGTTGGGAGCTCCTTGTGCCTGGGTCTTGGGCCAGGGCCACCAAGGCCCAGGGCCACCCCCGTCAGCTCCCCTTGCTCACTGCCTCCCTCCTGATCCACACCCTGAGGCCTAGCAGGTCATTTGCCCCGCAAGATCTTGGATACTGTCTAAGAGCTCGGTCGCGAGCCTTCCAACCTCGCTCCCCTTTGCTCCGACTATAAGCATCCCCGCAACCCCCCGCGCAAGCGCAAAGAAGAGCTACCGGATCCACTTCCCCCTCCACACCATGGATGTATGGAATTACCAAGTCCCGCCCCCTCATCTTCCTTCTCGTCCACCTCCTCTTCCTCCGCCGCATCCTCCGCCATGTAGCGCCATCCACTGAATTGCTGTTGTGTCCTCTTCAAGAATGCCGCCGCCGCCGGGCCCAGCCCCCCCGTACACCTCCACCCCTGGCGCGCTCATGCCCGTAAAAAGGCATGCATGTGCGTGTGGCGTGCTGACAACGTATTATGATTGTATGCCCTTACATCAGCAAATATTTCTAGTGCATGAAGAGCGCAAATTTAGCATCTTGAGCCTTTGCTGGTGCTCAAAGAATACATCATAATCACAAATGGGGGGCTGGGCATGCACTGCAGGGGCTATACTCGGAGTCGGACGTGCTTCTATCGATGCACAGCTGCCTCGTGGAGAACAACTATTGTGAGGGCGGCGGCGGAGGCATGAGCGTTATCACTTCGGAGATACAGCTGTTCAGCCTGCAGATCACATCAAACCGCGCGGGGCAAAGCGGCGGAGGGGTGGAGTGCATGCAGGGCTTCCTGAAAGTTTACACCGGTGCCCTCGTCATCAACAGCAACACCGCCGGTGAGCGTGGCGGTGGGATGCTCATGTACGGATGCGACCTGAGCTTGCCCAAGGCAGACGACATCTCGGAGGTGGAGGAGGTGCGGTTGGAGCAGAACACTGCGCTCCTTGCCGCAGGAGGGATTCTACTGGTCGCTGGCGCCACAATCGACATGCCCCCAGAGGCTGCGGTGGTGTTTCGGCGCAACAATGTGATAAATGGTGACGGCGGCGCGTTATCGGTCGTCAGCGGAGCCAGCGCCAACCTCTTGGGGGCGGTGTTCACAGAGAATGCCGCGAATCGTGGACGCGGGGGGGCTCTGTACACGGAGGGCCTCGTCACCGTCACAAAAAGCCACTTCGAGGGCAATAGCGCGATGGACGGCGCTGCGGTTGCAATGATCTTGGAGCCCCTCGAATCGGACGCGCGGGCAAGCCGGATCGACTCTTCCGTGTTCTACGAGCATGCGGCAGATAGGGATGGTGCGGTGTTCCACGTGACGCACCCGGAGGTCTCAGAGGTGCGGGCGCTCAACCTATCAGAGCTCGTGTTCCGTGGAAACTGCGCAAAGGGTGGGGGCAAGCTCGTATTTTGGCATCCGGGCTCGGCATTGGAGGCCACTGGCAAGTCACCTCGATGTGTGCGTTGCGTTGACACGAACAGCACCGCTGCGTATGGCACAGAGGCTGGTATGGCTACCGGTGTGCGCCAGCTCATGCTGTCACGACGTCACCGTACGGAGGAGACAGGCGGGAAGGTGATATCGCCAGCCATCGTGGTGCAGCTTCAGGATCTATACAACCAGACGGTGGTCACGGATCATGCCACCCTCGTGTACGCCGAGGTGCAGGGCGCAGGATGCCAGCTTAGCGGCACGGTACGGGTGGCCGCGGAGGCGGGCCAGGTGGTGTTCACGAACATGGGCATCACAGCACCCCCGGGCACCGTGTGCGCCTTGTCGTTCCTCGTGACGAGGGAAGGGGGTGAGGAAATCAACACGCATATGGAGATGACCATTCGCGCATGCACGCCAGGGGAGTACCTCGATGGCGAGGTGTGCGTGCGATGCCCACCGGGCGAGCTCAGCTTCGACAACGTGACAGCGTGCAAGCCTTGCGAGCCAGGGAGTGCAATTAATGATACCAGCGTCGACGTTTGGTGCCCGGGCGGCGCCACGTATGTCATTAACCGGGGCCGGTGGGTGGCTCCCAGCGCGGTAAGGTGCGGCGCAAACGGTACTTCCGCCCTGTGTTTGCTAGACCGCGTGTACAAGTGTGACAACGAGGACGCCTGTGACGCCGACGTGGAAGACGAGGACGCGCGCGTGGGGACGGGATCGGCCGACGTACGCAACCTTCAACTGTGCAACCTGAAAAAATTCAGCGGTGGATTGTTATGCGGCGGCACGATGATGAGTGTCTGCTCTGAAGATCACTTCTTTACCTTGCCCAGCGGATCGGCGGCTTGTCTGCGGTGTCCCTCCCGCACGGCGTCCATTGTCCGCATTGTGTTGGTGCTGGTGGTGATCTCGGTCGCTGTCGGGCTCCTTGCTCTCATGTATTTTCACACGTCGAGTGCAATGAGAGCATCAAAAAGGTTTGATCATCATTTGGAAACCGCAATGCTGCTGGAGAATGCCCGCATCGCCGTCAGCTTGATCATCGGCCATCTGCAGGTAATAACCTCAAGGGATAGTATAAACTCATGAGCACCGGACATGACATTGGTCGTTTATGTCACTAGCACCTAGGTCTGCTATCTATTTCGATGCGCATCTATCTGCGCAACACATGACGGTCCGCAACACTAGGGAATAAGTCGAGGTTGGGCCTGCACGGAGTCTCCTCGTGCTGCAATTTGTTTTAATCCAAATTCATTTGCACGTTTGACCGCTTGCCGCACACGGCAAATTTGACCACCGAGTTGGCACTTGGGTCTTGAGAACGGTCCGATGAAGAAATCTGTATGTTGCTTTTTCGATCATGATAGTTTCCCTGCGAGTCGTCAGCACACTCACTTTGCGCAAGCACAAGCTCGAAAGATCCCCTGAGTGAATGGTGTGGCTTGTGGTGCCACCAGAGGAAAGTCACTACCGCACTACTCGGGCAATCTCCAGTATTAGTGCGATGTGCCGCATGGCAAACGTTGGCGTACATATGTGGCATCAAATAAAATGCACGTGGACAATTTGTCTGCCGCTCGGCATGTGCACTTAGCTGCTGTTTGCGACATTTGCACAGCGTACTCCATGCCACGGCCCCGCACCGTGCGTGTGTCATGCATATTCAATATCTAGGCATTGTGACGTCTGTATTTGCCTAAACAAGTCCAAATTTGACGTTTACCGTATGTGAGACTGCACTAGAATCGTTATTTTGGAAGGGTGCCGGGCGTCGGATACCTAGTTGTGAATGAATGAAGGAAGACATTCATACACCATTAACTCATCCTATTACGATGTCCATCACTTCACAATCGGGAGGTCAGCATGTCGAAATATTGCCTTGGGTGTGCCTCATGCCGTACCGTGCAGTTTGCTGTTGCTTTGATACCTCTCATCTCTGTATGCCACGGTCGGACAATGAGATGATTTGCATGACCGTGACCTGTTTCCCACCCTCCGCCCTCCGTCCTCCCTGCATCCCCGTTTGAACCACAAACAGGTGGTAGGACAGCTTCCAGCAATCTACGGCAACGACCTCCCGACATATGTTGGAGGGCTGTCTGCTTTCTCTAACTTCTTAAATTTAGATATCAGCCTGCTGGTAAACTCTGAATGCTTAGCACACAATTTTTTCTCCAACCTCTCGAACACACATCAGTACTGGATTATGTTCTACTGGTCTGCGTTGCTGCCGCTGATCGTTCCCATCATCCTGGGACTATTGTGCCCGTTTTGTCTGAAGTGGGGGCTGCGCAGCTTACCCTTGGATGACATCCAGAAGAAGACCGAATTTAAACATCGCTGCCTCACATCCTGCTTGGCGCTCACCCTGTTCCTACTGATGCTGCTGCACCCAGGCATCTCCAACACCATATTTCAGATCTTCCGGTGTGAGGAATACCATAACGAGGAGGATCACGCTCAATGGTGGCTGTCCGTGCAAAGCACCATCGAGTGCTACACCACAATGTGGTGGATTTCCGCCTCTGTGGGCTCGTTGTGTGTGGCCACCTTCATCATAGGCTTCCCCCTCACACTCTTTGCCAGCATGCGGCACCTGCGGGGTTACACCAAGGTGCGCCTCGCGCTGGAGGATGCCATTGCAAGCGCTTCCAAAGTGTCTTCAGGGGAGTGGATTCCGACGACGCGGGCATCAATGTTGCTGATGGAGAAACACATATCCAAGAGGAAGATGAACTTGCGGCAGCGCGTATCATTCTTTGCGGGTTGGGCAGGGCGGGATGCAATCGACCAGCTGTCAGGAGTGGCCGTAATGTCACTTAAGCTGGCCATGTCTCAAACTCGGGATGATTCATCACAGCCATCGCCTGTGCCCATGGTGGAGCTTTACATTCCCAAGGCGGACATCGTCATTGACGAAGACTTCGCACCAACGAGCAGTTGTGATGAGGTCACTGTGGTCGGCACCAAAGCATATGAAGCTGATGCTGATAAATCGCCGCATGCCGAGACACTGCAAAGAGTAGTGGTAGACACATGGGAGGATGCGATTCTGATTTTCGCCCGCATCGACGGCATCCGGGTGCATATGGCAATTTTCAGCAAGTTGCCGATTAGAAACGATTCCATGTATGATGAGGTGGTTCCAGAGACACGCTTGGATGGGCCACAAATGTTGGCCATCTTCGGTCAGTTTTTTGGACCCTTCGAGAATTCTTTATATTTTTGGCAATGCTGGGAAATTGTGCGGCGCGTTGCGGTGACCGGCGGAGTCATATATCTGAGAATGCTGATCTCAGAAAATGGCGGACTTATGTATGGCACGATTGTATCTGTGGTTGGGCTAGTCCTACATGCGCAGTGGAACCCGTACCAATTACATGCAATGGATCGACTGCAGATGTTCATCTTGATCTCGCAGTTCCTCACGCAAATGGCCATCGTTGCCTTTCACTTGTTAGACGATGCTGGGAATCGGGAAGCCATCGGGATCATGGTGTTGTTCACGCAAGTCGGAGTCACCGGTCATGCTTGCTTTCTAATTGCGCCTGCGTTAAAGCCCGTCACACGAAAATTAAGCTCCAAGCTGCAGGCAGGAATCAAGGCAGCAATACCAAGACGAGGGTCAGCGGGGATGCGCGCAGGTTCCGTTTTTCGCGTTCGAGGGCAGTTCAACCCCCGAACTTTGGTATCGATCTTTGGAAATAAGTAATTGATTGTTAATTGGTATATGTATAATTAAACAGCGTCTGACCAGTTTTATCCGGAACTTCGAGAATTCCGCAATCCGCGATGTTCTGAGGACACCATCCGATAATCGCTAACTGTTGGCAATGAATTGAGTACTATATTACCCAACCGTATCAAATATATATATAGAGCCTTGCAGTAGGGCCTACAGAGGCCTACATGAACCTTTGGTGAGAGTTATTGCTACCATCTATCAATATTATAGTATTCACTATCTTTAATACGTACGTGCTTACGTCATTTGCGGTATGGATTCTTATCTGGACTAGCTTAATTAGACTGGGTAGCTTAACTTTGGCGGCTACCTCCAGTGATCAATTTAATCTGATGCAACTGGTTTATTTTACTTTAACGCAATTCGATCGGACAGTACTTCTTTATTCCTTCAGTTCGTGGGAGTATACATGTGATTTTACCTGGTAAGAAAATTTCGGGTCAGGTATTACCAGGTAATTGCCAGTAATAATTACCTTGCCGGTAATACTCGAGTATTACCAAATACCCGATTTTAGGTGAAATGGTAAAACGTCGTAATCCGATGGCAAAATGCACTATTCCGGTGGTAACATAACTTGATCGTATGTTCTTATGTACTACACACGTAACCCACTATTTCCGATGTTGATAATAACCATATATTATACGTAACCACATCTGGAAATCGCGATATTGATACAGCAACCTGTTATGGGCATCAATATCTGCACCGTGCATATTCCACAATCTGTCTGGCATTCACTTTCGTCCTCCGGCATCTTTCAGTTCGCCCTCAATTTTGATAACCAAATGGTCCTTCGCACCTCGGTTTTATTTTTAATATATTTTCATATCGACTAACATTAGCATATTCCCGCGCGAACAAAATGACAGCCTGGAGAATACTTCAAACCGTTCAAATGCATGTGCACGTGGGAGACTGAGAAGACCGAATAAAAATTATCGCGGATGTGGTCTGTCTCTTAGCAGGTCTATAACGTTAAAGCCCCAGAACATCATACCGTGACGTGCATTCCTTTCGACTTTGCAACTCAGCCCAAGAAGAAGCCATATCATATATATCGGAAATCAGTGGTATATATTAAGTATCATCGATACCTCAACATATATGGTTATAGTTGGCCTAGAGGCCTAACCTTCACTCTTAGATCACATGTTCATATATGAGAATCTGACGTACGGTGGCCTAGTCGTCGGATACACGAGCGACTAGATGCATAACTCGCGATCGTGGAAGTCTGTATGGTATCGTACCGGTATATCAATTACCTAACATATAGGAGGACTTTTACCAGGTAAGAAATTTTCGGCTCCGGTATTACCAGGTAATTACCGGCAATACCAGCGGGTAGTATTACCTGTGGCAAACGGAGTGCCATCTATACGTGGGAGATCTGTTTTATAATAGTATGACTTCATAGTTCGGACATTCTCTCTTTGCATTTCAGCTGGTGACCACAGGTATGTGCAGTGGCTTCGATTATTTTTATGTGGTTCGATTTATCTAGCCCAGTGGTGACCATATGAGTGCATAGTATTCTTTTACACCATAGCTTGGGTAGAGCAGCATGCTAGGTTGACCTAGCAGCGGAGATAGTAGTGTGTGATTGTTTTCTGCGGTTTTCTTACCGTATTTTATGCCGGACATTCCCTGCTTTGGGATAATTGTGTAGATGTGTTTGCCGTACTCCGTCGGCGGACTATATACGAGTTGACTAGAGGTGCGACTCTTGGCCGTTGTGCCGTAGCCTACACCGTCGGCAGAGCTGGGATGAGATAGTGTTTTCACCTAGATTTCGTACTGACACATCACAAAGGGGGTATTGGTGCTTGCGTGGTTAGTTCGGTATATTATGCTTTGCTCGTGGCTCACTATGCTGCGTATTAGCTAATGTGCCTCTCACAAAGGGGGGTGTACCAGTGTCGACAACGGATCCGGATTCGTTGGTCCGGATCCAGACTTATTTTGGCTTCGACGGAGCCGAATCCAGAATTCCAGATTTTCATTGGATTCGCTGGGTACGGATAGGCTAAAATCCTGAAACAACTTCGGATTCGACCGGTCGAAGCCTCGCGATCGAACCGCGTTCGATAGATACAGGTACTGAAATATTCTGACAATGACGAAAATCAGGTATGTCGAAGCTTGAATCAAACTTGTTTCGAAGAATACAAGACCGGGTCAATCCTGAGTAAATTCAGAATTGTTTCGGTCGAATCCTGGATTTTTGAAAATCGGTCAATTCTGCGAATTATGCGGATCCAGGGCGGGATTTGAGCCCTCCAGCAATCCAGCCTTGACCAAACGTGCGACACTTGAAGAACTCGACCGCCGTGGCCTCTACAAACAGGCTCGTTCGCTATGCCAGCAACATCCATGGCATTGAAGCAATGGTCAGGGATTTTAACCCCTGACCCGCTGCTGGAATTGCTCGCAAACAATAGTCGTTTTGTAAATGCGACACATGTATGGTCTATGGTATCTCGACAAGTGTACGCGATCCCACATATGTTTAACAACTCGCAAACCGCCATTTTGAGCTATCGCATGCATGCATGCATGCATGTATGATATATGCGCCGATATATCGTTGATATACAATAAAAAAAACACGCTTTTTAGATCAGGAATTGAAAATTCGGAAAGCGAGTCCGCTCAATCGCTTACTCGAGTACTAGGTCACCCCACTATCATAAAACGATCGCCTATATTGTTGTTTTGAAATGTATGACCATGTTGGGGGTCAAAAACATCAATATATCGATATTATGGCGAAACATGTATGGCAAAAAAACACCAAAAACAGTCAAATAAAACATCGGTTTTCAATGTTTTCCATACCTAAGACCAATTTGGGTGTTTTCCGGGAGAATATGAGTATTAGAAGAGTATATATGGCCTACGTGAGTTGCACACCAATCAAATTATACGACAGCACACACTAAACAAATGCATACACGTCGATGGTTTACATGTGTTCCGCGATTTTACGCACTTAAGGACTAGTTTTATCCAGAAGCGATCAAATGATGATGACAACTCGCAGGCTTTTTCGTATGTTATAAATGCACATAAGTGAGATATATAGCTTTGATATATGTGCGGAGTAGGTTATCGAGCCTTGGGGATACATATGCACGCAGCCTTGTAAAGGTCGAATGGGCGATTCCGAGAAGTTTCGTCACCGCAAGTGACCGATTTGTGACTTTAAAAGCAAGGTGCTTGTTAGGATATCCTAACGCACAGCGGAGGAGGGGTTAATCACTACTTATTGGTCAACCTGTTCGTGACCGGGATACCTTTTCACGGTCTCGCAGGGTGACGACACCTGCACAACACTCCTTCCACCCCCGATTGGCATGATTTTTGAATTTCAAATTCGAAATGGATTGAATAAGATCTGAGAGTTGAGTCTATTTTAGCGCTTGTCTGATCTCTCTTCTGCAATACTTAGGAAGACGATAATTGTAGCTTTATCCTTGGTTTTCAGAGGTAGTGCTCCCGGGACGCTCGTGATCCACGTTATCCACTTCCAAGCACGTAGGAGATATTGTGGAAGGCCGGCTGCGCTCAGATATGCCGATAGCATCGGCAGGTCGTTCCGAGATTTGGCGTTGGATCAAATTTATGTCATGAAATTCGAATTTTCGATCGACAACACGGAACCTGACGCGGATCCACGGACGATGATCCAGATATTTTCGTAATGCTCGGGTTCGGGTACAGTGACAATCCTGAATTTTCATGGAGGCGTTCGATCGAATCATGATTTTCATTGGCCCCGACAGGTACATACGCGTTGAATATGACGAAGACCTCATTGCATGGACTGAGGGTAACGAAGAGAACACGGCCTGGCAGGATGCTTGGCAGCCCGAGCAGGCGGAAGAGCGCGCTAGGCGGGTTGAGTCTGCTACGGCTCGTGCTGAGAGGATGCGCACTTCTGCCGGACGTAGAGTCCGGCCGCGCATGGATGAAAAGATTGAAGATGCTGAAGGGGGGACCTCTGTGATCTCCTCTGGCGGGATCGTGCGTAGGCCACGATTGCTTGTATTGTAGGCACCCTGCTGTTTTGATATAGGCTGTACGTATGCAGCTTGCAATTTCGAATATAGTGCGATATAGTGCACTATAGTGCACCCTCAACTGGTCTATCCGTTTGGTACCATTAATTCCCTTTTCTCATATGATAGCATTGAGTATCCCTCTCAGATTGAAAGTATTGGCTGTGGGAGGTGTGCCCCACTCACCGGCTGGTCGTAGCTCCGCATTTCAGTCCACTTGTAAACCCGGCGGGACCGTGTCGCGCATGCTGAGCAACTTCGGCAGGTTGGACATGAACATTTCTTCCCCGGTCGAGGTCCTCCAGAGCAGTCCCTTCTCGCAGACGTGCACATCGGGCACCCGGTGCTCACAGAATTTCGGGATGATCAGGGAGTTGAAAGCGTGCGCGTCGAACTCTGCATGAAAAATGGCGAAGTCGAGGAGCACCGCAGGCAACTTCACTTGCAGGTTGGCGCCATTGTCATGGGCCACTGCCGTGCAGTGGTAGTCGTGCACCGGAGACCACTCCTCCACCGTGATGCGATGGACAGTTTTGCCGATTGCTCCACTCCAGGTCCCGGCCGGAGGCATGCTCCACTGAGGGGGTTCCATTTATTGTCGGGGGGTTAGGATATGGCATGACCCCCCACCACCCCAGCGGAGACCTATTTAGGCGAAGGGGTAGTCCGTGCTGCCTGTATAGGCTTGTCGATTTGCAAGGGTACGGCATTGTCGTTGAGTGGATTCCGCCCGTGCCCGCCGGTACACTTGTGGACCTCACGTGAGCGCGCACCACTTGTCCGTTTAATGCTCCATTTAATGAAGGTAGATTATGGAGGTACCTAAAACTTCCAGATGAGTAATACTCTTGGCAATAAAGTTTATTGAATTCCGATCGTGCGGTGTTTTAGGTTGCATGCACGTTAGCCGGTCTGCCGCACGAACCGCTGCGATCCGCGTGTGCGAATGCGTTCGACACGTTCGACTCTTGGGTGGACATGACTGAATTTTTGCGGCACCGATGTCGGGCGTTCTGCTATGTCCGCCGCATGCGTCAAGATGTGGAGGGAGCTGAATCGTACTCCTTCGAGTTCACGTTTCACGGGCATTGCCTGTACGGCCCGGATGCATCCTGGGGCTCGCTGTGGGAGGGTCCCCAAGGAAATGCAGAGATGTTTCACTTGGATGTGCCGGAAACTGCACAAAGGCAATGGGAGCCCGAAAGCGATGCATGTGCGATGTTCGGTTCGCTAAAGTACCCGGAACTGCGTTATGATCCACGACCGTTTTCTTCGCGTGCCCTTTTCTTGGCGCTGGTGGTTACCGCCGTGCGCACCATGCTCCACCGTGTCGTCCAATGGCGCGTGGAGTCGCTCCAATCAGGCAATGTTCTTGTGGAAGGTCAGTTGCGTCGCGGATGGTGGAGGAAAAGCTGGGTGACCAATGACCGGCCGGACGAGACGTTGATGGAGTTTGTGTATGTGCAAGACAAGTATACTGCGACTGGGTATCCGACGTTGATGGAGTTTGTGTCTGTGCAACACAACTATTCTGCGACTGGATATCCGGCGCGCGGAGATATCATGGTGGAGGCATGGTGTCGTAAGAATCCCATCGAACCTCTCATGAAATGCACTGGATACAATGTATCACAGTTCGCGCCGGAGTGCGTATTTCGGCAGATGCGTACCACTCAAAAAACTCCCAAATACGGCAGACCTGACTATGCCAATCGTGTGGTATGCATACGTGCAGCGGAAGGTATCTACGCTTCATCTTTTCAAAACCGCGGGCAAAGCGAATCCACCAGTTCTCCGAGCCAGTACTCACACGGCCACGCGTGTTGGAGAACAATTATCTACATCCATGCTCACTTTGCGGAATACTGTCAACCGATTCCCCCGAGATCCCTGCCGAAGAGACAAGAGCCTTGTTCCGTATGTCGCCGTGTCCTGATTGGGAAAGGCGTCCGTCAATGCGGAGGGTGCCTTTCGCGTGTGTATTGTTCACCTGAGTGTCAGCGCAGAGACTGGCAGCGGACACACCGACACCAATGCAAGGCCATCGCTGTGTCGCAATGGAGGAATATGGCGGGTCTATGGGAATATGGCGGTTATGTGTTCAAGACTTTGAGCGTACGTTGACTCGCGACATGTGCAGGTAGGGTACGCGAGGGTGCGCCTGTGCCTGACCTATCCATGAACAAGCGCAATGGTGTTTGTCGTTATGGGGAGTGCGTGTGCTGCTGTGTTTGTGTAAATCGTACCCGGGGAGGGGTGTTTGGGGCAGGTATGTGGACCATGGAGGATTTCCTGAATTTCGTGGTATACTACTCACCTTTGGTGTTTGGCGATCTGCTGGTCCATTGGAACATAGACATGGAGGCTGCCTGGCAACACCTGCGGCGGGCGGTGTCGCATTACACGCGAGGGATGGTAACAGCAGATAGCCCCCTCACGGAGACGGAGGTACGGCGGGCGCGGGAGGTGGCAAAGAAACATTTGTGGGAGCACGCCGCGATCGTGGAAGATAAGGGCCCGGCGAAGATGCTTACATTCAACATGCGTCTGGCGGTGGTGCACCTGTTCCGGCAAGAATACTATCTAGGGGATGTGGGTGCGGCCATGGAGTTCTGGGTGGAACGAGGTATTCAGCGGGCGAAAGGAATCGTGAAAGACTCTCACATCAAGAACAAGCCTGTGGAGGCCATCATGAATGGGACGTGCGAGAAGCTCGCCCTGGAGGCATATGTAAGCTTGCATCCAACAATGCGCTCCCTACCGCGGATTTAGCCAACGAGCTTTACCCCGGCCAAGCAGCGGTCTCGGTTGGGCTTGTGGACCCAGCCGCGGAGGCTAAGACATCTCCTTGCTATTGCATGGGTACCGGCAGGCGCGTAGCTCACGACGCACCCGTCCTCGCAAGCTGCTTAGCACAACTGCAGCATTTGGTTGGCATGCTGCACCCCCAGCAGCAGGGCGCACAGCCATTATGCACGTGCGATATCATTGTGTACTTGAGGATGTCCCCGAATCTGGAGGAATTCACGTCTTCCTTGTAAACGAGGGCGGAGAAGCGAGTCTCCTACCACGTTTCCATCTCGGACACTGGCTTCGGGAACTTGCTTACGACTGGGCTGGACTCCCTATCAGAATTCCCATATGCGAAGGTCCTTGCATACTACCTGGTGATAGACACCGAGAGCCAGCATACGGTGTGCCGTTTGGCCAGTTTGCGAGCGTACCGTCAGGTAGAAGATGCATATATGGAGAACCAAGGAATCACTGTGCTCGCCAGAAATGATTACGTAGAGCTGCTACTGCCATGCGCGCTCATCGGAACGAAGGCATTATTCGTTGAAACAAAGAATAAAGACACGGGCGACAACCTCTACCATGCGGTGCACCTGCTGCGTGAGATCCAAGGCATTCATTGATCCCCTTCCGCGCTTCGTTCAGGTAACAAGAATGTGAAATTTCCTGTGGTGTCGTACGTGCCATTTTCTCATAGGCTGCTCGAAAAAGTCACAAGCGGCAAGGGGTGTAAGTTACTGAGAATCTGGGGTGGGATGCGCAGCTTCCAGGCCTTCTCTCAACTGCAACAGCGAGCAGTCCCCGACGTTCCCAACGGTGCTGCAGATCTATCTACGGCAGCAGAATCATTCGCCTGTCACTCTGCACGTGTATGTCACCAAGCCACGTGGGTTATACTAGATAGATAGATAGATAGATAGATAGATAGATAGATAGATAGATAGATAGATAGATAGATAGATAGATAGATAGTTAACTGGAAGCTGGATGGAATGGGTAGCATCCCATAGTAGTGTACGTACCCAGCTGCTGACTGCTTGATTGAAGGGTTTTAGGGTTCAGGGTTTAGACCCTAAATATGGAACCAGTCACAATGTTACATTTGTAAATATCTGTACGATGGGAAGCATTGTCCTGCCTACACGTGTCTTCTTAACAGCCAATTACGTGCCTGCATGTGTATACAATCTTTAAATATCCTGCATATAGCTTTCTTACACGTGTGCATATCTCCTACATTCCAGCCAATCACGTGCTTACATTTGGATAAGATTCTTCAGTTTTCTTAAGTTTCCTTAAGTGGCATTGGGTATGGAAGTTAAAGGGTTACACCGGGTTTTGCCATGTGGACAATATCCTCCTACCAAGAAGCTTCCACGTACTTACATTTTCTTAAGTTCTCTTAAGTATAATTCTTAAGTATACTGTCGGCCAATAGCTAACTGTAGCGATTTAAATATGCATAGTCTGGGTTTATATCGAAAACTTAAGAAAACTTAAGAAAAACTTAAGAAAACTTAAGAAATTACTTGCAGAAGTAATATAAGGCCATATGCCAAGCCTCACAAGATTTGAGAACCAAAAGTTTTGTACCTTTTTGGGGGCTCGTGGCAGGGGTCATTGCAGCAGCATACTACAGCATGCCAGTAGCGCTGATGACCCAGATTTTTCATGCCTTTGATCCACAGGTGGAAAATCGTTTTACGCGATCACGGTGACACTGACCCCGTCGAATTTCGTGCTTGTACGTTTTTTGACACCCACTTCTGCAAGTATTTTCTTAAGTTTGCTTAAGTTTTCGATATAAACCCAGACTATGCATATTTAAATCGCTACAGTTAGCTATTGGCCGACAGTATACTTAAGGATTATACTTAAGAGAGCTTAAGAAAATGTAAGTACGTGGAAGCTTCTTGGTAGGAGGATATAGTCCACATGGCAAAACCCGGTATAACCCTTTAACTTCCATACCCAATGACACTTAAGAAAACTTAAGAATTTTATCCAAATGTAAGCACGTGATTGGCTGGAATGTAGGAGATATGCACACGTGTAAGAAAGCTATATGCAGGATATTTAAAGATTGTATACACATGCAGGCACGTAATTGGCTGTTAAGAAGACACGTGTAGGCAGGACAGTGCTTCCCATTGTACAGATATTTACAAATGTAACATTGTGACTGGTTCGATATTTAGAGTCTAAACCCTGAACCCTAAAACCCTTCAATCAAGCAGTCAGCAGTTGGGTACTTACACTATTATGGGATGCTAGCCATTCCATCCAGCTTCCAGTTAACTATCTATCTATCTATCTAGTAGAACCCACGTGGCTTGGTGACATACACGTCAGAGTGACAGGCGAATGATTCTGCTGCCGTATATAGATATGCAGCACCGTTGGGAACGTCGGGGGCTGCTCGCTGTTGCAGTTGAGAGAAGGCCTGGAAGCTGCGCATCCCATCCCAGATTCTCAGTAACTTACACCCCTTGCCGCTTGTGAGTTTTTCGAGCAGCCTATGAGAAAATGACACGCACGACACCACAGGAAATTGCATATTCTTATTACCTGAACGAAGCGCGAAAGGGGATCGATGAATGCCTTGGATCTCACGCAGCAGGTGCACCGCATGGTAGAGCTCGTCGCCCGTATCTTTATTCTTTGTTTCAACGAATAATGCCTTCGTTCCGATGAGCGCGCATGGCAGTAGCAGCTCTACGCAATCATTTCTGGCGAGCACAGTGATTCCTTGGTTCTCCATATATGCATCTTCTACCTGACGGTACGCTCGCAAACTGGCCATACGGCACACCGCATGCTGGCTCTCGGTGTCTATCACCAGGTAGTATGCAAGGACCTTCGCATATGGGAATTCGGATAGGGAGTCCAGCCCAGTCGTAAGCAAGTTCCCGAAGCCAGTGTCCGAGATGGAAACGTGGTAGGAGACTCGCTTCCCCCCCCTTGTGTACAAGGAAGACGTGAATTCCTCCAGATTCGGGGACATCCTCAAGTACACAATGATATCGCACGTGCATAATGGCTGTGCACCCTGCTGCTGGGGGTGCAGCATGCCAACCAAATGCTGCAGTTGTGCTAAGCAGCTTACGAGGACGGGTGCGCCGTGAGCTACGCGCCTGCCGGTGCCCATGCAATAGCAAGGAGATGTCTTAGCCTCCGCGGCTGGGTCCACAAGCCCAACCGAGACCGCTGCTTGGCTTGGGTAAAGCTCGTTGGCTAAATCGATCAGGTAGGGAGCGCATGGCCGGCAGCAACCAGGGGAGTAACACGGCCTGCACGGGTCACACATTCACCGACCCACTCAGTGACGATGATACAGTACTCTTCCCTCTCTATGAGAAGGGACGGAGACACCACAACACACATACAGAGCTCCTAGTAGACTCTGGAGCCTCACACCTCCTCCTTAGTGACCGACGGTTGTTCACCCAGATAGCACCATGTACATCCAGCCTCACGACAGCCTCCTCCACCGATTTCACACCAGCTGGTATAGGTACAGCCTCCATCGACTTCCAGTACACTGACGGCACATGGACCACACTGGCATTCCCTGACTCTTACGATCATGACCCGAGCGCCCCTAACCTGCTCTCAGTCAGACACATGATCAAACACGGGTTCCACTCACCAGACTTCATATCCCTCGTCTGGCAGCATGAGATGTGCATTTTCGAGCTCCACGACACAGGCCGGGACTACATTGTCCACCCCCAGAGATGGAGACCTACACTCCAGTCAGCTATGTCAGCAGCTCAGATGAGACCACTCCTACAGCCTCCGCCTTCAGAACTGGCCGAGAAGGGAACCATCGACTGGATGGTCCGCCGCTCCGCATACAGAGAGTTTGCCCAGCACAGCCCCCACGGAGAATGCCATACCGACCTGTACACGGACGACATTCCATACCCCGAGGGCAACACACAGTGCAAGCATTGCCACTTACTGCTGGACCCGGCAGAGGACCACCTCTGGGCCGGCAAGGCTTTCTGGGCTGGGCTGGGCTGGGTTGCCATGTCTGAGGCTTGCACTCGGCTCTAGCAATATACAATACCCTTGCCGAGTTCTTCGACATCACTGATCTGATATCCATTAATGTAGATAACTCTGCTGTCCACCATTTGGTCGGCCAGAGAGCCCTCTCCTCTAAGCTTAAGCATGTTGCTGTCCGCTATCATGCTGTTAGACATTGGTGTACCGGACCGACGCGGAAATTCCGTACGATCTGGATCCCTACAGATGAAAACCACTCAGACATTTTCACCAAATCCCTTCCCACAACCAAACACGGAGTCCCCATCATAAATAAGTTCACTGCCAGACTCTTAGACATAGGGGATAGAGCAGTTAAGCTTAAGGAGCAGCTTCAGTCAGCAGCAGCTCAGAAACTCAGAACCTCAGAACAACATCTACAGAAACAGCAGGCACATGACCAGCTCATCCTTGCATCACTTCGGAGGCAGAACCTAATAGGGTGACCCGAGGCGAGGGATGGTGGGCCTCTGCGAGCATGTCTAATCTTGATGACCCGGAGGCACCGAGTAGAGCGTTCTGCCACCGCATCATTCATCTCATCGACAACTTTGACAGCAACGACACTATTCTGCAATTATGGATTACTTATTACTGGTTATTCTGGTTCTGGACTGGTTATTCTGGTTCTGGACTGGTTATTCTGGTTCTGGATTGGTTATACATATGGCATTTATGAACTTATGATTGTTTACCTATGATTGGTTACTTATGATTGGATATTCTATGATTGGCTTTCACCCATGATCACTTTATTCATTCACTGTTACTTCCTCATGCTTACTTCTCATTATCTAGATATTGCTGTTACTTACTGCATCACTCCAGCATTAGTGCTGGATTCAGTGACCCGTAGGTCACAATTTGCTCTGACTCCGTTTAGCTGTATGGCTAGTACCCGACGGTCCTTCACACTGAGAAGGAATCGTGGTAAAATGTGGTAAACTGGTGTTAAAATGTGGTAAACTGGTGGTAAACGGCGGTAAGCCCCTATGTGGGGTGGTAATCAGGTGGTAAACGTTAAAATATTTATATAAAAAAACTGACGGTAAATCATTGGTAATTTGCGGTAATATAGGTTGAAGCATGGTAAAAGCCTGGTAATTTCAGAACGGAGCGTGGTAAACGAGGATCTGGAATGGTAAAGGGTCGTGGCCTAATGGTAAATGGATATAAAACTTCGCAATGTAGTATAAATATAGAGACGGAGCTGGTAAACCGTGGTAAACGAGGATCCTGAATGGTAGATGTGCAATTCTCTGGTCTGTGGCCAAGGTAGAATTGACAGGAGTGGAGCGACTGGCGAATGGCGGCCAGGTATGAACGCAGGCAGGGGTATATATCATCGTTCAGTAGATGGGTAGGATGCGTCACATACAGATCGTATCATACCTGTCTCGGCTAAACCAGTAGGGAGCCGAAAGGTAGCCGATTTTAGTGGCCACGCGCACCATAGCTGATAAGAGAGGTAACGTAGCCAAGAAACCAAGTTAGGTTCTTGAAGTTGAAGTTTTCAAAAAACAGTTAAACTGTAGCAGTTTATTTTTTGTTTATTTAATTTAAGTAGCACAAGGTCGAGAAAGAAAATGGCTGGTAAGTAGTTTTGCTATTTTTTTGAATCACGCGGGTGACAGAAAGCAGTTCTGTTGCAATGTATGCAGAACAGTTACTTTACTTTTAAAAGCGAGAACTGTTACTTAAGAATGGAGAGTACCCGGACAGGAGCAACGGGCGCTGCTGAACAAGGTGCACCTAAACGGGCAAGGACGGCCACGGATGGCAGCGAGGCAGGCCAGGCCGCACTCGCTCCAAAGGTTACGTGTCCCATGTTTGTCTCTTGTGGATGTGCATGTTGGATAGGTTCGTGGCTTAATTACTTAACCGCTGTTCGACAGACCCTGACAGAGTTTCCCCTTTAAGAAAGAGCGGACGGCTCCTGAAATTTTCTGCGTAAATAGGTGGTCAGCGTAAATAGGTGGTCAGCGTATATGTGGATACACACAGCCGGTGACTGCGCCCTGGTGCGGAATCACGTGCTTAGGAAAAGTCACCGGCTGTGCGTATTCAGGTATGCGGACTCCCCTGTTTTCCGGCATGCACGCGGTGGGATTCCACTGCTGCGGGAATATCCCATGGTTTCCGCAGTGGATTCAAACATGCTTTCGTGAACTGGTGCGCAGGCCTCCGAAGCTGCAACCGTGCAGGGAGGCGGCCTCCCCCCGGTCGCTGGAGGAGTGGTCGAGGAAAACCCGGTAAGACCGTGAACTTTTCCTTCCCCTCCCTTCCCGTACGGGATCCCGCCCGCCCGCCCTTCATCTAGTGAACGCAGCCGCCACTCCGCGGGTGCCTGGTCAGCAGCCCGTCCGGCAGCAGCCTATCACTGTTCATCTGCGGTTGCGAATCAGCGGCCAAGGGGTG
>LGRX02016340.1:0-30620 GCA_001247695.2 Cymbomonas tetramitiformis
GGGCCGCCGAGAGTGACGCGTCCGGGAGCGGACCGCTTTTCTTTTGGGGGGGAGAGAGCGCGCCGCCAGTGGCAGATGGCAGCCACCGCGAGCGCGCCGGGCGCACCGCCATGAGGCAGCAGCTCTCGCAGTGCTGTCTCGGGCTGCGTGACGCGCCGCTGCCCCGCCAGGCACACCAGACGCATGGTGCATGGGAGTAGCGCGCAGCGTGTGCACCGCGTCCAGGCGCATCGGGCCTCCTTGCAGAGGTTGATGCGCGTGCCTGGGAGCAGCACACCGCGCACGCATGCCCCGCCGCCGAGCGCCGGAGCGCGGCACCCACACTCGGGGTGCTGATGGGGCCGGCGAGCCCCAAGCTCCGGGCGAGTGCACCCGTCTCGACGGAACGCATCGCCACGCGCCTGCAAGGAGGCCCACCCTTGCATGCGTGTCGCCACGAGGTGAGCACACCGAGGTGCTCACCCGCGCCCTCCCCTTAGGACCACCGAGAGTGAAGCGTCCGGGAGCGGACCGCTTTTCTTTTGGGGGGGAGAGAGCGCGCCGCGAGTGGCAGATGGCAGCCACCGCGAACGCGCAGGGCGCACCGCCATGAGGCAGCAGCTCTCACTGTGCTGTCTCGGGCTGCGTGACGCGCCGCTGCCCCGCCAGGCACACCAGACGCATGGTGCCTGGGGGTAGCGCGCAGCGTGTGCACCGCGTCCAGGCGCGCATCGGGCCTCGTTGCAGAGGTTGATGCGCGTGCCTGGGAGCAGCACACCGCGCACGCATGCCCCGCCGCCGAGCGCGGAGCGCGGCACCCACACTCAGGGTGCTGATGAGGCCGGCGAGCCCCAAGCTCCGGGCGAGTGCACCCGTCTTGACGGGACGCATCGCCACGCGCCTGCAAGGAGGCCCACCCTTGCATGCGTGTCGCCACGAGGTGAGCACACCGAGGTGCTCACCCGCGCCCTCCCTTAGGGCCACCGAGAGTGAAGCGTCCGGGAGCGGACCGCTTTTCTTTTGGGGGGGAGAGAGCGCGCCGCGAGTGGCAGATGGCAGCCACCGCGAGCGCGCCAGGCGCACCGCCATGAGGCAGCAGCTCTCGCTGTGCTGTCTCGGGCTGCGTGACGCGCCGCTGCCCCGCCAGGCACACCAGACGCATGGTGCCTGGGGGTAGCGCGCAGCGTGTGCACCGCGTCCAGGCGCATCGGGCCTCCTTGCAGAGGTTGATGCGCGTGCCTGGGAGCAGCACACCGCGCACGCATGCCCCGCCGCCGAGCGCGGAGCGCGGCACCCACACTCGGGGTGCTGATGAGGCCGGCGAGCCCCAAGCTCCGGGCGAGTGCACCCGTCTCGACGGGACGCATCGCCACGCGCCTGCAAGGAGGCCCACCCTTGCATGCGTGTCGCCACGAGGTGAGCACACCGAGGTGCTCACCCGCGCCCTCCCCTTAGGGCCACCGAGAGAGTAGCGTCCGGGAGCGGACCGCTTTTCTTTTGGGGGGGAGAGAGCGCGCCGCGAGTGGCAGATGGCAGCCACCGCGAGCGCGCCAGGCGACAGGTGAGAACCTGTATAATCCATCCACCAGAGCAGTGGCTCTAGCCTCGGTATAGCCAGGCGACAGGTGAGAACCTGTATAATCCATCCACCAGAGCAGTGGCTCTAGCCTCGGCATAGCCAGGCGACAGGTGAGAACCTGGATAATCCATCCAACAGAGCGGTGGCTCTAGCCTCGGCATAGCCAGGCGGCAGTTGGAGATCTGGATAAAAGCTCTGCGCATCCCGAGGAGGCGGTAGGGGTTTAAAACCTTTCCTCCGGGCCGGCATCCCGAGAACTGTCAGGTAATTGGCAAACCTATTGTCATCACCTGTAAGTGTACCGTGTTGGAAGGTTTGAAACCTTGAGCGTGGTAATGGATGTGAGATCTCGAGCCTTGGGGGAGCCTGGTAGTGCAGATGGCAGACCGGTGAGAGGCCGACCCTTGTGCTTAAGAGGTTGATCTCCTTATTGCGGTGTGTCTTGGGAAGTGTAATGTCATCCCAGACAACAGGCGGCTGAGACCTGTATAATCATCCTGAGCAACAGTAGAAGATCTGTATAAAAACTTTACTGGTCCGACGTGGTCAGCGTGGACGTGACCTTCCCTAAGGGGGGGGGAGTTGTGCTAGGAGGCAAGCACAAGAGCAAGAAAAACGGCTAAGTACAAAACGCAAGAGTACTCAGTACGGAGTACAGTAGGACCGATCAGAATGATGTTGATGTGAGGTGCCTAGCCTGTTGTACGGAGTACTCAGTACAGTTGAGTTATGGAGAGAGTTCCTGAATGCATAAGAACTCTAAGTGTAACCAGTTTCGGAGATGAGAACTGAACTGAGAATTGTAAGCCGTAACTGCTGTAAAAAGCATAGCTATAAAGATTTACGAAACCGAAGTCTTGTAGTAATAACTTGAAGGATTTACGAAACCGAAGTCCGATAGTTGACCATACGTAAGCATACCTCGTGCGGTCGTTTAATAAGTGTAGAATAGTATAAGCCCGAAAGTGTAAAGAAGAGAAGAAACTGGAGTGGTAGCCTCCTACAGCTCCTCAGTGAAACTCTCAGGGTACTGCACAGGTACCAGTGATGAGAGCACCCCGAGGGTAAATCAGCCTGAAGATGCCACTGAAGCAAGTGGCCGGGTTGAGAGTATCTCAGAAGAAGTCCTTTCCAGTCTGACATTACAGTTTCAGCAGATGGACACTCCCTCAGAGCACATCGCACAGATGCAGTCTCAGACAGCACAGCTGAAATCACAGAAGAAGCTGTTGTTGTACAAAGGGAAAGTATATGGACAGAGTACTCACATATTGGTAGATCCAGGAGCTACATCGTCTTTCATCGACAGACAGTTCGCTGCTCAGCTTGGTATTGCACCCACAGATTCCTCATCATTCTCAGTGGGATTGGCTGGAGGAAGCCAACTACCTTGTACATCCTATCTTCCCAATGCTACATTCACGCTGGGTAAGTATAAGGACACAGAAGATTTCTACATCATTGACATGAAACCCTTCACTGTCATCCTGGGTCAAGATTGGTTGGAGAGGAAAAATCCACACATTGACTTCCAGTCCAAAAACCTGACGATTACTAGGAAGCACTCATCAGGCTCCAGTTTTCGCACAGTACTATCCAGAGTTGAACAGACTCCAGGCTCAGATGACCCTCCTGAAATGGAATTGGTCAGTGCCACCACCATGAGAAAGCACCTACGTCGTATTCGATCCAGTGGTTCGGCTGAAGAAGCCGTAGCTTATCTCTTCTTTCTCTCAGAGGTCGATGGTGAACTGGTCTTCGCAGCAGCAGACTCAGACACCACTATGGAAGACCCAGAGGTCACAGCAGCACGTGATCAGATGAGGGAAGACTTTTCAGACATATTCCAGGAGGATCTTCCAGCTGGTCATAGGCCAGAACGGTTTGAAGGTGGTTATCATCGAATCAACATTGAACCTGGGCACAAGCCGCCATCACAGCCAGTTCGTACCATACCAGTGCCCATGATGGAAGAGCTCAAACGACAGATCATCAAATATGTCGAATTGGGTATCCTTCGTCCGTCATCATCTCCATATGGATGTCCTATCATTTTCGCTCCTAAGCCAGGTGGGAAGTGGAGGATGTGCTGTGATTATCGAGCCCTTAATAACATCACAATTAAGGACACGTATCCATTGCCACCTCACGACACCCTTCTTGAACAGCTTAAAGGTGCACGATAGTTTAGCAGATTCGACTTCAATCAGTTTTTCCATCAGATCCCTATACATCCAGATGACATTCACAAAACAGCGATTCGCACCAGATACGGTTCCTATGAGTGGACAGTTATGCCTTTCGGATTGACCAATGCTCCTGCAACCGCTCTACGTGTAGGAAATCGGGCATTCTTCGACTTCATCGATCGGTTCCTTGTCATTTTCATGGATGACACTATTGTGTACAGTCCGGACTTTGACAGCCACGTGAAGCATGTCCGACAGTTCCTCCAGCGTTGCAGAGATCACTAGTTCTTCATCAGGCCTTCCAAGGTGGAGTTGTTCGTCAGATCCATAGATTTTATCGGACATCACATCTCTGAAGCAGGCCTATCCATCATCGAAGACCGAATCCGAGCAGTCATGGCAATACAGCCTCCAGTGTCTTATGGTCCTACCGTTGGAAAGCAGCCTCTACGCCGTATGGCTAAAGATGGCAAGTCATCCCTTCGGTCATTCTTGGGCATGGTCGGTCAATTTAGGAGATTCATACCAAAGTTCTCCAAGATTGCCGAGCCGCTCAATCGTCTCCTTAAAGATAATGCAGAGTTTGTCTGGGAATCTGAGCAGCAGAAAGCATTTGATAACCTCAAAAGTGCCATCTGCAATGCTCCAGTACTACAGCTTCCAGATCAGAAACTGCCATCTATTATGGAGGTCGATGGATCAGGCACACACGTTGGTCAAGTGGTACTACAGGACCAAGGAAAAGGTATGAAGCCATGTGGCTATCACAGCGTCACTCTTTCCGATACACAGAGACGTTGGCCTATTCCTGAGATCGAGCTATTTGCCATTGTGGAGGGCTTCCGATTCTTTCGCCACATCTTGCTGGGAGCTCCTGAGACTATTGTACGCTCAGATCATCAGCCACTGGTTTATTTCCAGTCCAAATCCACACTAAGCCCCAAACAGGCGAGGTGGTTGGATGAGCTCTCCGAGTACAACTTCCGAATAGAGCACATTTCTGGCGAGAAGAATAAGGTCGCAGATGCACTCACTCGTATCTCTACACTCTTTGAACTCACTGATTGTCTGAAACACATAGACATCACCGAGGTTCCAGTCATTGACATACCGTCTATAGATCCTACATTCATTGCTCTTATATCTTCTTCATCAGCTCATCAGCTTCACGACATTATTATATCCCAGTATGATCGTGACACATTTGCACAGACTATATTGGCTAAGCTGACATCATCGACTTCATCACAGTCAGTCAGCAGCTTCGAGCTCATTCAGGGGTTGAGCTATCGCAAGACCATATATGGCAGACAGCTGTACATTCCACCTACTGCCAAGGTCCCTACAGATGACGGTGAGATCACACAGCTTCGCCACATTCTCCTTCATGAGTGCCACTCAGCCACTATTTCTGGTCATGTAGGCAAAAATCGCATGCTTCATATATTGCGTAGCCGATATTATTGGCCAGGAATGACGACGGCAGCCATCCGGTACATTCGGGAGTGCCCCGTGTGTCAACGCCAGAAAACGAGGAGACACAAACCTTACGGTCAGTCACATATACGATATTGTGTGCCGAAGACAAAATGGCTTGATGTATCTCTTGACTGGATTACTGACCTGCCTATCACCACTAACTAATGGGCACGACAGTATTTTTGTGGTAATGTGCCAATTCTCTCATCGCTGTCATCTCATTCCCTTCAGCATGACCTGGACTGCTCAGCATACTGCTTCAATATATATGCAGCATATCTTCAAGCTCCATGGTCTTCCGAGGAACATCATCTCAGATCGAGACCCCAGATTCACCTCTACATTCTGGCAAACACTGTGGAAATCTACTGGTACGAGATTGTCTATGACGTCTTCACACCATCCACAGTCGAATGCAAGCAATGAGAGGAGCCATGCCTTCATTGAGGATATCCTCAGGTACTTTTCAATTTGTTGATTCATGATTCACCATCCTCTGGTTTATAAACTGATTAGATAGTATTTTTCTCCACAGGTGTTGTTGCAATGATACTTCAGCTAATTCGTGGGAGGACAAGTTGCCTCTGGTGGAGTTTGCAATTAACAACACAGTTTCTGCAACTACTGGTTATTCACCATTCTATCTCGACTCGATGGCGCAGCCACTTTCGCCTCATGATCTGGCAGTCACTATTCCGCCAGAAGCTCCTGTTCCAATACAGAATGCTATTCGAGATCATTTTGACCAGTACTCGGCTGTACATGCCAACGCGGTAGACAACATTTCCCGAGCAGCAGAAATTAGCCAAGCCAGATTCAATAAGACTCACATGCCTCGGCAATATGCAGTAGGGCAGAAAGTTCTTTTACGGACCGAATTTATCCAATGGACTGGTTTGACAGAGGCAGGCAGACACTTTAAGCAGCCATATATTGGGCCGTTTACCATTTCCAAAGTGCTAAGCCATGGACGTGCATACGAGTTAGATTTCGGAGATCTCGATATCCGTATCCATCCGGTACAGCCTGTATCCAGAATAGAGCTGTATAACGACTCGATCCAAGCACCTTTGCCTCTGCCACAGATGATCACCGAAGAAGGGCAACCACTGTTTGAGATATCACATATACTCTCAGATAAGATCACTAGAGGTGTCAAGTACTACTTAGTGCGATATGCAGGCTACGGCCCTGAGCATGACACCTGGGTCAAAGCCACAGAGCTGACCAATGCAGCAGACATGATAGCTGCCTATGAAGGCTAAACATTATATTAAGCCTGATGCCCTTACTTCTTGTAATATATACTAATACATGTCGATTATCTATATACCTTGCTCTTAATGTTTTATCATTATGTTGCATAGAAGCGGGAAATTGATCCTTCCTTGCTAAAGGTGTAGTGAGCCTTGTACAAAATCATACCCTTTCACAGATACGCACATATGCGAGATATCATATCTGTGGATAAATAAAAACTGCTAAATGCTACCTTTGCCATACCGTGGTTTGTCATTCGGATTTTATGGCCAGTCATCCGAAGCTACCGGAGAGATCGACTGAGGTAGACGGAGTTGTGATCCTAAGTTATGCCTGACACACATAACTAAAACAAATTTCACATTAGTACGTGGCGAATCCACTCTGAATCGACAGATGTTCGTCAAAGCGTGCGTACTGGACTAAAAAATGAGGAGTTGAGCAGACCGGTTAAGGATTATAAGTCCAATTCCGTTAAGCAGGGCCACTCCGTTTGCATTAAAACAAGCCCCCGGTGAAATAACTCCGGAAACATCGGGCTCCCCATGACCGCCTGTGAACCTCCAAAGTAGCTTCAGGAGGGGAGGAAGGGTTGGGTGCACTATATATAATAACTGTGGAAACATGTACCTAAGGGTTTTCGTCGATCAGTTGTATATATAAGGCCGAGAATCGTTCGAATTCATTCGCTGAAAACGTCCGATCATCGTTCGCAAAAGCGTCGACGGCTAGCGCAAATAATCCGTAACGTAAACCTCGGATACCTTGAATCGTCACTCTGAATCACGATACGCATTTCCAGCGTCAATCTGAATCACGATACGCATTTCATGGAACCTTGAATCGTCACTCTGCAATACGATACGCAATTCATGGGGGCTACATCCTAAGAACTGTAAGGCATTTAGCCACTAAGGTGAGGGTTTAAAGTGGACCCAGTTCCCCCCAATATCCTAAAAACACCATGAGGGACGCCTCAAATCGGTGTAAGAAGACTGGTACCAGCAGCAGCAACAACAACAAAGACATCAAAGACATATACAAAGGTATGCCCGTTGTGAGGTCACAACTCTCTTAAGAGGGGAGATCTGTCAGGGTTATGACCGATGACACATGTGTCATACATGTCATACATGTCATACGTGTCATACCTGCCAGACATGTCATACCATGTCATATCATGTCATATCATGTCATGTCATATATTATAATGACAGACAGTCGTCAGTACGGTCGACTATGACATGTACAGTCATATCATCTGTCATTTACTCAAGGTGAGACTTGAGTGACACCTGTCATCGAGAGGCCAGTATGTCGGACTCGAGATGGCAAAGCAAGATGGTGTCTTGAAGAACCGAATGGTTCGGAGAAAACCCATCTTCGCTTTAAGCATGTTCTGAACAAGCATGTGAGTATCATATGGCTTATTCGTTCAGCCGATACTGATTGTTCAACCAATGCCTTGGGTTCACAACCCGATAGCGGTGGCATCTATGAGATGCAGGGCATTGCGTATAGATGAGGTAGCGTTGGGCTACAGCAAAAAAACTTCGGACGAAGCACTGCACTCATCACCCGCTCTTACGCTGCACGAGTTGTTACTGTTCAATAACATCCGTGCTATCATATCATATCATATCTACTCGCTTGCTAGCGAGACCTTAAAACAAAACCTATCCTGGCTCGTGAGCAACGTCTAGTGCGGGATAACCGCGCTCCTGATTGGAAGCGCACCGACGAGACCCGCAAGCTTTCCCTCTACAACCGCCTCGACCCGATCTTCGTTCTTCGCGGCGGTGAAGGTGAGGTATCCGCGTGCGGGCGACCTTAATGGTGTGTCTCGCGCGGCGAGGAATTTGTTTTGAATTTACGATCCACCTTGGAGAATCACTGAACTTCGCGCGTTACGGTGCCTTGCTGGACGGCGACGCTGGCTAGCCATTTTCGACATTTTCCGCCGCACCGCCACCACAACGAGTATACACGCTCTGTAATCTTCGCTTTTCCCGGACTGCTAGCGACACGCGTCCATCCTCACGGGAATACCGATTTACCCCTTAGTGCCGAGGCGCTCTTGCTTCCATGCTTTGTGGAATGCCTCCTGCTTTAGCAGACAGTTATGTATGAGGGGAACAGACTCTTGTAGATCGTTCCGAAGGCCTTGCCTTACTCATTGACGTAAAAGTTTTATTATTATTATTACTACTATTATTATTATTGATTTATCCCCCACTATAAAGTGGGGGACCTGTCTCCTGTTGTCCTCCTTCGGAGAGCCGTGTCGCACGTAGCATGCGTCTCGGTAGCTCGGAACACAGATCCATAAAACCCCTAAAGTATTTTATTTCATCATCTTAGTATTCCGAAAGTATGTGTTCACTGACTGTGCATTCTGTGATATATATATATATATATGCCTATAGGCAATCTGGACTCCCATCAACCGGTGTAGCTCGAGATGCATTTCATCTCTGAAGCGGGAGTCCCGATCACAGACGATCTTCATGGGAGCGCCGTGCAAACGCCACACTTGGTCGAAATACATGCGCGCGATCTGAGCAGCCGAGCTGTCAGCGTAAAGCATGGGGACTACGTGCACCATCTTGGACAGCTTGTCCGTGAAGGTAGCAAACGCGTCGTACCCTCGCTCTGTGCGAGGCAGCCCAGTAACGAAGTCGATACTAACCACTTGCCACAGTCTTACTGGGACTTGCAGGGGGTTAAGCTGACCGTCTGGATACCCGTTGCGCGGCCGGGTCTGCTGGCACACGACGCAGGATTTGCACCAGTCGGTGACATCCTTGCTCATGCGTGGCCACCAAAAACGACGGGATACCCTGTCCAGTGTCTTATCCCTTCCTGTGTGCCCTGCTGCCGGGGACTCGTGTGCCTCGCGCATCACCAACTCTCTGAGGGGGGAATCCTGAGCTAGCACCAGCTGATACCGCCCTTCTGCCACTCGCCAAATCATGTCGTCTACCATGCGAAACGTGTCTGTTCTCTGATGTGGGGCTGCGATCAGTTCTTCTCTCAACGAACTGAGGTACGGGCTGCGTTCGTATTCCGCTTGCAAGGCGCGGACGAACTCATCAGCCTTCAGTGGTCCTGACGCTGCCCTGACCTTCGCTGCAACCCCTGTAGTGACTAAAGGCTCGTCGGGTTCCGTCTCACTGTCCTTTCGCGCAGGTGGCGCTCGGTCGGGGCTTTCAATTGCCCTACTGGCTGCTGGGGCCCAAACCAGAAGGACCGGCCAGCGCAGCGGGGGCCGACCTCCATCGGGAGACTCGAAGAGGTGGTTGGGACGACCTTTTTCGTCCTTCATATCAAAGACTTTGACCGGATGAAGCCCATATTTGGGGTGAATCAACCGCCTCCAGGGAGCGTCATAGTCTGGTAGAAGGAACATTGCCGAGGTGTTTTCCGGATCGGCGCGCCACTCAGCAAGGAAATGCCGAAGAATTCTTTCTATCAAGTCCGAATCCTTCGTGTAAGGGGGGTTGCAGTAAACACTCGATTTTAAGAAAACAGGAATTTTAGGTCAGCCTAGCAACTTTCTTATTTATATAGAGATCTTAAATATGGAGTGTGATGTGTTAAATATTGTGAAGAAATCAAAAAAGCTGGCTACTTTCTTATTGGCGGGTTTTCTTATTACTGAGTGATTACTGTACACCAAACGTGTTTCCCGCGCCACTTTTCCTTCAAGCAGTCGGTCCAATAGGTGTCAACCTGCCGGTTAACGCCCATGGAGTCGCAACACGCGTCAACGTCAAACATCCCGTACTGGGCCGCTATCTCCTCAAAGCGCTCCCTGATCAGCTTCCAGTCCTGGCGATCTACGACCTGGTCGTAGTGGGAGCTACCTTCTGGGGGCTTAACTCAGGTGCCTCTCCGGCTGCCTTCGGATGACTCTGGGTCTCAGGATGGGGGGACTCGTCGGTTTCCGGTGCTCCTCTCGCTGCATCCGGGTGACTCTGGACTTCTGCTGCGGCGTGTTCCCTAGCTCGGTCTGCTCTGGTCATGACTGCTAGCGATTCGGCATCCCTTAAGGACTTCTCGCCTACTGCTAGGGTGGCAGCTGCGTCCAGCCAGAGGGCCGGCGTCTCTACCCACGTGAGCCCGTTCAGATGGGTGAGCTCACCAATGACCGGTGCCGGACTGGTGGGAGGGAAGGATTCGTCCTCGGAATCACTATACTCGAAGATGGCGCCTAAGACAGAGGTAGGGTCCTCGTCCTCTTCGGATCTCTTGCCTTTCGGCTCAGAGTTCCTGGGTCCATCTGTGGCGCGATCCACTGTCCCGAGGACAGAGGTAGGATCCTCGTCCTCTTCGGACCCCTTGCCTTTCGGCTCGGAGTCTCTGGGCCCATCCGTGGCGCGATCCACTATCCCTTTTTCCTTCAAACCTTCCCTGGCTGACATTTCCTGATAGTCTGGTCGCCGGGACTGCGCATCCGGTACTACCAAACAGCGCCCTGGCACGTGCTCCATCTGATGGACTCCTACCTCTACCAAGTCCTCGTACCAGCGAGCCTGACGTCGGCTGAGCTCCCTAGCTGGGGCGAAGAGCCACTGGAGGGGTTTATGGTCCCCCATGAGCTTAAATGATGTAAAAATCAGATAATGTCTCCAGGTGACCGTGGTACAATGATGGATGGCACAAAGCTCTCGTTCCCCAGCGTGATAGTTCTGCTCTGCGCTGGAGAACTGCCGGCTTTCAAAGGCCAAGGGCTGCAAGCCTCGTCCCTGATCCTGCATGAGAACACCCCCTAGTGCTACTCCACTGGCATCTGTCTGTACGAAGAAGGGTCTGGAACCGTCTGCTGCGCCCTTTTGATCGGGTAGGGCCAAGGCTGGGGAGGAAATCAAAGCAGTTTTCAGTTGTTTAAATGCTGCTTTTTCATTCTCGCCCCAGGTCCATTCCACGCCGGATTTGGTGAGGCGAGTCAGCGGGTACGCGAGGTCTGCGAAGTTCTGGATGTTGCGGGGAGGGCGCCCCGGGCTGGGGAGCGTCCTCCTGGACAAAATCCAATCCGATGGCAGCCAAAGCTTCTTCTACCATCGAATCGTCCCCTATTAACGCTAGGGTGTCCTCCAGGAGGCACTTGGCCCACTCCTTTGGGCGCTGCTTTGACTGCGGACAGTTGCGGGCGTAATGGTCCATGCTCTTGCGCACAGACGGCAGCCCTCGTACTCCGGGGACCCGAGTCGCTGCCCTGTGGGTGTCGGAGTGCCAGCGGATGTCGCCATGACCAGCAACTCCTCTGTGACATCTACGTGGGCTAGAAGCTGGATCGAGCGGCTCGTCTTATCCTGGCTCTGCCGTAACTCCCGCTCAGCTTCTATGGCCCAAGTCAGGAGTTTGTGGCGGTCTTTGCTGGCCGTCCTGCTCAGAGTCAGGACCGAAGAGCCTTATTGCCTCTCGGCTATAAGGAAAACTCTCCTCCTTACCTCTGGTATCAGTCCAGTAAAGAATATGTCCAACAGCTCCTCCTCTGGCACCGGAGTGGTGAGCTCGTGGGCAGCCAGCATGCTTACGATGTCGTGAGCGAGGTGCACTCCATCCCAGAACTCGCGGACCGTGCGAGACTGTCTATCCTGACTCTGACGCACGCGACGCAGGAACGGACCAATCGACGCCATCTCCCCTTTGTCGGGCATCACCAGCCGCGCTAAGGGGACCACTATCACGTCCAGGGTGCGGCTCTTACCGTCCCGGGCTTCCTTCAACACCGAAGAAAGCTCGCGGTACTCGGAGCTCAGTGCGCCGAAGCAGTGTCTGGCCACTTCCGACAGCAGGGAGTGGTCTGACAACACCGGCTCCTCACCCCCGCCCTCCAGCGTGCCCAGACGCGCCATCTCCATGGCGTAGCGCACTGGCTCCAACTCCCGAACCTCCCTGACCTGCCGGACAAACCGAAGGAGCCGACCAAAGACGTGGGACGACCCCTCCACCTCCGTGCGGTATTTGTCAACCGCCTTTTCCATGGCTTTGAGGGCTTCCATGCTGCTCGTCCTTACGACTTGCAAGGCGTCGGGACTCCCGGATGTAACGAGAGAAATCGGTACGGAAGGTGAACTGGCTGTCGCCATCCCCGTCCTCACCCGGCCCATCGCCGCCAGGACCTCCGCCCGGACCCCCCGGACCTCCTGGCCCTCCAGGATCATCACCCCCCGAGCCTCCGGGGCCTCCATGACTGCCGACACCGGGCTCCTCCGGGGACTCGTTTGGCTCCGAGTGCTCAGGTTGAGGGACCATCCCCCCCCCGTCTCCTGGTGTGTCCGTCGCAGCAGCAAGCGGAGGCGGTGACACTACCGGAAAGTTGTCGAAAGCGCCGGGCCACACGTCCGCGGAGCAAAACCCACACACCGGCAGGTACACAGTCTTCAGGAGTGCCACTACACTTCTCCTAGTGCCCACCTGACATGTCCACATCTGCACCGGACTCTCCGTGTGCCCGCACCCGCAACGAGCGCAGTTCTCTGTGACGGGCGCTAAGGCCGCCGTGAGACTGTAAACCACCTGGGACCCGAGGACTCTGTCATTGTCCGAGACTCTCGCTTTCAGGCACTGCCTGATCTGACTGGTAGGATGCACGCACCCAGCGACCTGACCAAGGGAGCGATACCTACGGGCGGCGTCGTAAAACAGGCGCTGGGCGTCGGGACCCGGTTTGACATGCTCGACCACGTGTTGTCGGAGGGCGGCGCAGACTTTCACTGGAAGGGAAATATAGTCCCATGAGTGCGGCGGAAGCGACGCCACGCCCGCGTGTGACTCCTCCGGCGGGCTATGAACGCCCCGGTTCTCGACGTCACAGGTGACGACGGAAGCCGGCTCCACCAGCTCATGTCCCTCTCGGGAGATGGGCGTCTCCTGAACCGGACTCGACACTGCCGCTGCGGGCCCTCGAGCGTCTGACTCCACGGGCCCCGAGGGCGAAGCCTGAACCAGGGCGAGCCTTTGGACTTGTGACTCTATGACCGCCTGCAGCCTCTCCTCCAACTGGGCCTCAGCCGACCTCCGATCTGCTGCTCGCCGCTCGTCAGCAGCTATCAGCTGAGCGACGCTCTCGTCGACAGCCAACTGCCTGGCAGTCTCCCGGGCTTCTGCGGCCAGCCGGTCTGCAGCCCAGCGCTCTTCGACAGCGCGTTGCTCGGAGGCCCTGCGTTCCTCGGCAGCGCGCTGATCGGAGACCCTGCGCTCCTCGGCAGCTCTTTGACTCTCTTGCAGTTGCCGAGACAGCTGTTCCAGGCGAGCCTCGGCAGCTGCCTCCCGAGCTTGAGCGACTCCTTCTGCCAGGCTTCCTTTAGCTCTTGCAGGTCCTGACTGTTCATGCTCCAGGTGGACTCCGGGGACGACGACGTGTCCCGTGAGGAAGTCGGACCGGGGTGCGGGGCCGAGAGTGCTCGACTGGACTTCCTGGTGCGAGGCACTGGGCGACTGGGGCCGCTCGGTCTAGGCGCCTGAGGCCTTGGAGGTTCCGCGGGATGCTCCTCCTCCGATGAGGACGAGAGGGGAGCAAACCGGTTTGACCAGTTCCCACCGGAGGCTGCGGAACTCGGAGGTGCTGTACCTGACTTCCTAAGACCCCTGTGTGACTTCCGGGTGCTGCCGCTCATTCTGACGGCAGCGACGACCGCTCTCCTTACCTCCTGGAGGTCCACTCCTCGGTGTACTATCTCCCCTGGTCTGCGGACGTTGATGGCAAAGGCAGAGAATCTACACCTCCCGAGGGAGTTGTGAGGGTCCTCGCGCTTTTGCTGCATCAATCCCTTGGACTCGGAGACTGACTGCTGGTGGATCTCCAGGCGATAAGCGCCGTCGTCGGAGAGCCCATGGTCCTTGAACTGGAACCACATTACCCCTGACAGCGGGTGGTCTTTCCCCAGGCGCTTTAGGCCTCGACGGATGTCTTGCCACCAAGACTCCTGGTCGGAATCCGAGCAGGAGCTGACGTCGGGTGAGGTTCCCGCTTTCCCTACTGGACGGCGGGCACTCGTTCCCTGGGACGAGTCCGAGCTGACTGGGGTCGTCCTGGGGAGTCGGCGCCACTCGTGGAGACACCTTCTGACCATTTGAGTCATCCGGTGGCTCCGGGCTCCAACCCACCAGGTGCTCCTCTCCTTGGCGAGCATCGTTTGCTGGTGCCATGCGATGAAGGCGGCCCCAGCTCGACGTCGACTGCCCCTGCGCCACAGACCCTGATACTGGACGACACGCTGGCGCCACGCCGCGAAAGCGGACACGACTCGACGCCGACTGCCTCTGGCCCTGAAGTTGGGCGACCTGTTGGGTGACGTCCTTCCAAGCTTGGAATGCCAGGCGCCGGAGTTCGCGCTGATGCGCTGACCGGTCCGCTCTGGCCTTCCATGCGACCCACGCAAGCCGCGCGGTTGTGCGCTGACGAGCTAGCAGGGAGACTCTTGCGCGTCGTTGCGCTGAGTCCAGCGCCCAAGTGCTCCATTGACGGAGGGCCAATGCGAGCATGGATTGACGTCGCTCCCCTCGCCAATCTGGCTTGAGCCGGATGCGAGACTCGTGCTCCTTTGACTGGACGACGTCCAGCCGCTCTGAGCGCCGGACATCGTCAAACTCCCCTTCTGCCGGGGGGCTACAGTCACTGGCCCGGTAAATCTCAAAGCGCCCTGGGGCGCTGGTGAGATTCCCTTGCTCGCACTCCACGAGGGGAGAGAGGGAGGACGCTACCGGTCCCGGCGCCGGCTCCTGACGGACGAGCCTACTGCCCGCACTCCTGCTGGACGCAGGGAGTGGGGAGAAGGGAGCCGCTGAGGGGTTCAGTCCCTTAGCCGAGCGGTCCGAGTCCGACTCGGAGCTGGCGCTCGCCGCCGGTGCCGGAGCTTCGGGCGACGCACGCTTCCGGCGCGCCGGCTGCCGTAGCGCCGAGCTCAATGCGAGCTCGGACACTGGCTCAGCCCCACTGACTCTCGCTGGTGAGGGGGTTCTCAGTGGTGAGGCCCTGGGGGGCTCACCAGACAACCCCGGAGGGGCCCTCAGGGGCGTGCGCGCCGGTGTAACCTCGAGGGCTTCACCGTCGTATTGGCGTGCGAGTGCACGCCGCACTCCCCCCCCTCTCACGGGAGCGCCAATCCCGGCTGTCCGACCTGCCAGCCGCGCCCCAGAACTCCGAAGAGCCCGGGCCGACCGACAGACCCGCAGCGCGAGATCCCGACCGACCGGACCCTACGGCTGAGCCGGGGGCGGCGCCGGCCCGACCCCCTCCACGACGACCCGACCGACCGTGGAACTCCTCTCCATCCGAGTACATTATATGCGTGCTATGTGTGCGATCTAACTAATTGGAGGTGCTATATGACACGCGCGGTAACCAGCACCCGCCGATCCAGAAATTCACTACTCGTGCCTGAGCACAAGCAGCTTACACCGGCCGAAGCGCGGCAATTTCCGGAGAAGAGGGAACTAGAAAATTAACGCTCCATCCGGGAACATTATGCGCGGTATGCGTGCAAACTAATCAATTGAAAGCGCCTCACGCCACGCGCGGCAACTAGCACCCGCTTTCAGAAATTTACCACTTGTGTGCGAGCACAAGCAGTTACACCGGCCGAAGCGCGGCAATTTCCGGAATAGGGGGGACTAGAGGACTACACTAGAGGCACGCAAAACTCCAAACCGATCCCGAAATTTAGCAAAAGCTACGCAAGTTTTAAAAAATTTGCGCAGCGCTTCCGCCGCGAAGGGTCGGAATTGCCAAAAGTCTGAAGCGATTCGAAATTTGGTACCTGCGGAACGCCGAAATCACGGCCTATGCGTGCGTGCGTATGCGTGCCAATAGAAGGGGCAACGCGCGCACCTTAGAAGATTGTCGTTGGGCTGAATTCCTCCACGCCAACGCGGCTCCAAGAGTACCTGGAACCCTCAAGCACAACCAACGCCGCGCAACGCAAGCAAAAGAACAGGCATCCTCGATTTCGTAGGACGGTCTAAGCTAGCTAATCACGCGAGGCAAGGCTGCACTCGATCAGAATCTGCGCAAATCAACAGGGAAGCAACGTGAAAAAACGGACTAATTACCATTTTGTGGGAGTCTACCCCCTTGCTTTTCCTCTTCTTTACGGTTTCGGACTTGTCTTATATCTACTTATTAAACGACCGCACGAGGTATGGTTTCGGTTGGTCCACTATTCGGAATTCGGTTTCGTAATTATTCCCAGTATGCTTTTGCTTTCAGTGCATGCTTTCATTACACAATATACAGCAGTTACGGCTTCTTACTTTTATGTTACACATTTCAGTTCAGTTCTCATCCCCGAAACTGGTTACACTTCGAGTTCTTATACATTCATGAACTCTTTCCATAACTCAACTGTACTAAGTACTCCGTACAACAGGCTAGGCACCTCACATCAACATCATTCTGATCGGTCCTACTGTACTCCGTACTGAGTGAGTACTCTTGCGTTTTGTACTTAGCCGTTTTTTTCTTGCTCTTGTGCTTGCTTCCTAGCACAGAATGGATGTCCATTTTGTAGGGCGCGAAGAGTTGCAACTCTTAGATTCCGAAGTCCAAATATTTCTGTCTCGGATCTACTCTAGGGCAGTGTCGACAACGGATCCAATCCGCGTTCGTCGGATCCGGGTGACTATGAAACTTGTCGGATGCTAGAGCGTTAATGAATGACATCCGTTAGGCTATCAAAAGTGATGGGACCCTTCGGACCCTTACTGCTAACGGACCTGTCGGGTACGGGTCACATCGGATTTGGGTCCTCCCGGGACCTGTCGGGTACGGGTAACTATCGGATGCAAGCCCCACAAGCACCTGCCGGATACGGGTTACAGACGGATGCGAGCCCTACATTTACTCGTCGGATTCGGATTACATCGGATGCGAACTGGTAATTAAGGATAACAAATATCAAATTGTCCACCTGCTATTCAATTATTTGTTGTACATTGCATTGCAAGAAGTGCTCCTGTCCCACTAAACACAAACTCAATGTTTGCAGAGGCAGACCTTTTGCTCCCAGCGTCGGCTCGAAATACAGCAACGTGTATGGGAATCTCGACCTGGTGTGCAGTGTAAAAGGCACACTGGTTAAACCCCTTCGTCTTCTTGTCCACATATTTGCCAGACACCACAGCCATCTCGCATAACTTCGCAAACATGATCTTCTCCTCACAAATCAAAGCACTCAAAGCATCCTCCACGTTGGTGGACCCAGAAGCAGCCGCGGGTGCGATAGGTATCGGCTGTGATCTCAATGTTCATGCCAGGTCTATCAAACCAGTCCTGCGGCGTTTTGTCACAGGAACACTCCTATCTTCGGGCAATTCTCGCGCAAAGCCTTGCGCACCTTCCACAGTTGCAACCCTCGTACTTTGGGACACGCTGACTGTCGCCGATTCCGCTGCCTGTCCACTCCCACTATCCTTATCTTGCGCCACCACAAGTGTGATCACGCCCACAGAGTTCAAGTGTTTGCCCCGAACCCGCAACTGCCTGTTGTACACCGCCTCCATAAGTTCCAAACTGCCAGATTTGTTGGTGAAGAGGGGACCGTTCTCACTCGTGTCGATTGCAGGGTTCATCTTTAAAGCGAGCAAAGTGTCGTCGTCCAAATTCAGCAACCGGTTTTCAATTTGTTCAGCACTGGTACGGCGGAACTGTTGAATGTCCGCAGGCAAAGATCCGGCGTGCACCTCGTCCCAACGTTCGTTGGCATCAATGCCAGAAACTATCTCTACCTTATCTGCAGTGAGGGTCTGATGTGTGGCGCACGAGAGGACGTACTCTTTGTCCAGGCCGACTGCTTGGTGTCCTTGCATGGCCTGGGAGCACTCGAAGGGGGTGACCAAGCAACTCTCCAGTTGTCGGCTTCTCTTCCAATCGGAAGCGCCCAAGCAACGGTGTTGCAAGGGGAACTCCTTGCCCTCTCTTTCATTGGCCTCCACCTGCGCAATATAACATTCACCCAAGCACATCGCCCCCTTCGTTCTATTAAAAACACCGGATACATGTAGCCACAACGACCGTGCGTGTCACTATGACTATGTGATAAGCTACGTATTACAACATCGTCAAGCAAACATTTTATTACCTGCTCAGCATCAGACTCGCTGTCTTCGTCTGAATTTCCGTCGTCGCTGTCGTCGCCAGTTGCAGCCGCTACCTCATCCACTGCTGCTACAGGTTCTACGTGAACAGGTTCTTCGTCACATAGGCCATTGGTGCTGCCAGTGAGGGCCTCCTTGATGTCGCCTTCTAGCAACCGATTCTGCCTCAGCATCAGGTACACACCACCCCAACGTATAGCATGTTTCCGCTTCACAGACTTCAACTTCGGCCTCTTCACCCCACGTTTCAGTTGAGCTTGTGCAAGCCTATGAGAGTGCTTCACCGATGAATGGAAACTGCGGCCTTGCTTGGCGTGCTTGTCGACCAACGCCGTTAGTCCGACATTTTTCACGCTGCCAGCTTTTCCCATACCAAACAAGACAGCTCGTTGGAGATTGTGTGGTCCGCACACCTACACAAGTAAGATCTACTCAAAGCACGTCGTGTGTAACAAGCAAACACGAATAAATTTACCGACTATACACGTGCGTAGCACATCTGCGGTCAAGAAAGTAGGGTTCGCAACAAAGTGGGTATGAGCACACCTTCATTTTCGATCGCAGAATTTTTGAAACACTTCTTGTTATTCCCAGCCCCATCTAAAGTAGGCAGTGTGATACTCTTCATGCTGAGTACGGCACGACCCAGAAGCTGAGTTGTCCACCGAGATAACGCCGGGCCACTGTGACTGTTTTCATGGAATTGCTCGAAACCGAGTAGAGGGCAAACGTCAACCAGAAGCCCGCCCAGGAGAAGGATCATAGAAAGTCGGAGACACGCAAAAGACATCTTGTTGTCCTGAGGGCTCCATAAGTCGGACTGCATCCCGACGAAAGGCTCGCCCAACTGCTGCTTGGTGTCAGCGAGCACAGTAAGCAGATTTGCCCACATCAAGTCTCGAATAACATCGGCAATATTCTCGCACGTGTTACGACAGGGGGGCACGTAGCGCTTGTCCGATCCAGAGGTGAACTCACGGAAATTCGGGCTCTTTGACTTGTGCAAATGTCCTAGATCCAGAACATGCCATAAAAGAAAGCGAACGTGGTGGGGAAGTGCATCGGAAAACGGGTACAGTTCGGTCACGGTGCCATCTGCCTCGAGCTTCAGCTTGCTGTGTTTCGAAGACACGCGTGCTTCGGTGTGCTCAGCAGGATGAAAACGTCCCAGATGCTTGAACAAGACCCCCGTCGAGCCGTGAAATACCTTGAAGCTTAGGCTTTCGGAACAACAACGGCATTTCCAGAGCACAAACTTCTGAGGCTTGCCTGCGTTCTTGCCGGTCAAGGGAACGTGAAAGTCTTCGCCCACACGCTCGAAGTGCTTGTAGACCGGGGATATGAGCGAGTCAAATTTTCCAGTAGCTGGGTCATCGGAAGACTTGCTCGGCAAAGGCTGTGGGACACGGGCGGTATCTGGAATGAAGGGCATCTCGGCTTCGCGATCGTTCTTGTACGTGTCGTGCCTGAAGCGGTTCCACTGATCCAGTCTTATCCAGTATCCAGGGTGGTCTGCATCCTCCAGAACGTCTGCAGATACCTAAATTAAAATGGACGAGGCATAGCCAATACACACATGCACTCAGTGAACATTCCAATGAAGGAAATCATAATCAGTGAACGACGATGTGTACGGCTGAAATAGCGAGGTGACGGGGACTAGAAAAATAAACCAAAGAGCATAAACGCACACGCCCATTATTCACCTGAAAGCGGATTCCTTATGTGCGGGCAGTCCGATTTCCAGTACCAAATTGCCGAACTGCACAGTACTCCACGGCAGTCGCAGAAAAACTCTTCGCCCTTTCCGCGGCAGTCATATCGTTGAACCATGTTCCAGGTATGTTAATAATGACTGAGAGCTCGACTTGCTCCTTGCCATGGTATTTCTTGATGATTTCGCACGGCAAGCTAGTTTGCTTGTTCATCTTGGGTGGGGCTCGGGCTGTCGACGTCTCAGCTACGGCCGGGTCGGAGTGTGCCGCTATGGCTACCGTTGGGATGGGTTTGCAAATTATGTTTGAATTTTGAACTACATCTACATTTTGTAACCTTATGGGTGGACGGACGAAGCCTCTAAAAATCTGAATTTAACTTTGTGCTTGCGAATCCGACGTATATTCGGACGCGGGTCTAGGAATGTTGTAATCTGGCGGATATGGGTTCGTAACGGACGCCAGCGGGTCACGTGATCCGTGCATGCGGACGCCGCACCACGCCGAATCCGCTCGGACGCGGGTCATTGCGGATGCTGCGAGCTTGCATAACCCGTGACTTCGGATCGTCGTCGAACTCGGTGAACGCGTGAACCCGTCGGATACGGGTCATCGTCGGATGCTCGCTCGATGCTGTAATCCGTGTCTTCGGATCCGAAGTAAATCGATGACCCGTGCATCGGATTCCAGGTCTGGCCCGAATCCGTTGTCGACACTGCTCTAGGGTGCGTCGCACCGGACAAGCGGGTGTTGATGTCGCAAGAGATCAGAATCAAGAGGGTGAAGAGGATGCTGACATCGACTCAGTGGCTGCACTGCCATTTGTTGCGTGTGGCCGAGGCATGGGCCGAGGAAGAGCTACATCATCTGGGGCTGCACCACAACCTGTCGCTCGTGGACGAGGCAAGGGCCGAGGAGAAACTTCATCGTCATCAACGGCGGTGCCGCAAGTTGCTGCTCGTGGCCGAGGCAAGGGGCGAGGGGGAGTTGCATCATTTGTGGCTACACAGCCACCTGTTGCTCGTGGACGAGGCAAGGGCCGAGGCGCAGCTGCATCGTCATCAACGGCGGTGCCGCAAGTTGCTGCTCGTCGCCGAGGCAAGGCCCAGTCACCGTGGGCCTGAATCAGGGCGTCCTGCACCTGCAACTTGAAAGCTGCGGTGGCCCCGCCACGGCGGAAGGAGTGGCCGGTGTAGGCCGCCGGGTCCAGCCCCGCCCGAGCCGCCAGCTTGCGGAAGACGGCCACAAACACCGAGTGTGTCAAGGGCTTCAGGCGGCCCTTGGCATCCTCGGTGCAAAACAGAGGCCCGTGCGGGCCGAGGTTGGGCAATTGCCCAATCCTCTAAAGCGCCCGGACGACACAGATGGGGGAGCCGGGGACAACAACCCACGCACAACAACACCGCAGAGGTCTAGAGCACGGCCCCAACAACGTGGAGACTGAACCATGGCCCCAACGACATGGAGACCGGACAAGGCACTCAACTAGAACAGGCCTAGGGTGGTGACCAACAACATGGCCAACAACCCTAGATCATGACAACAATGGTCTAGTTGACTGCTGCTAGAGGAAGTCCTCAGAACAGCACACCGGCCAAGATGGCTCTCACCCAACAGGCCCTTAGCAGCCAGGAATCCTGAGGTGACTGCTACTAGAGAAGCACTCAAACGGAAACTGACTAGCAATCTAGTTCTCAATCCACGCACAACAACAACACCGCAGAGGTCTACTCTAGAGCACGGCCCCAACAACATGGAGACCGAACCATACTGTCTCCATCCAAACCTCCGCATCCTGTCCGACTTTGTACTCCTTCGGTGGATTCATTTTCACCTTAGGGACAATTGCGGCTGGAATTAATGCTGCGGTGGCCTGACCATCATCTGGATCTGTAAATGCAGGCGGAGGATTATCCTCCGTGTAATCCTCCTCTGGTTCCTTAGGCTCAGTCTCTGGATCTCTGTACCGACTCATGTCTGTCTTCATTCTGCTGACGGCATCGAAATATCCTATCTGATCATACCGGGTCTGAGTGTCAGCATAACCCTTTAACCATGAAGGTATTTTGAATCTGCTGAAATGATCATAAGAACCCAGAATGTCAAAGTACCAGTTAGTCGGATCTTGATCTATAGCTGGTATAACTGCTGGTTCTTCTGCCATCTAAAATAAAACACCACACCAACAAAACCTTCAAAATGGATGTGTGTGTGTGTGAGATATATATATAGATATCTATATATTGTACATGTATTATATTTGTACATTGATATAATGAGGTGAAGTATATATATGGTTCCACCTTCTTCCCCCCTCAAGGAAGTGTGAATTCCATAGGCAGTTGTCAAGTGCCTATTACCTCATTAAGCAGCATGCAATCCTTATAGGAAGCAGCTGTACAGTTATTGGGTTGGTGCCCTACAGTTATCGGGTTGTTGCCCGAAATATTGGTCATGAATGTGCTGATTTCAGCATAACCAAAAATGCCAAATATAGTGTGTTTCACCATTATTCAGTGACATTTTAGGGTGTTTCGGGTTACTGTGACCCTCATCACCTACAGTGACATTAGGGTGTTACATGATATCAGTAACACCTAATTATATCAAATTTGAGCAGTATGAACATTTCCTGAAGGAATAAAACAAAACTGCATTCAGCATGTCACTGATTACCACGTGATACTTGAGATGTACGTTACACCCCCTAGTTTTTGCACGTGATTTGTAGGGTGTTACAGGGTGTTTCAAGTGCTCACAAATTTTTGCATATATTGTTGATAGGTAAAAAATTGGATCAGCAAAAAACATTGGACCCGAATTTTCATTTTGTAATCTTACGTGTGAGATTTTTACCCATTTTCACCACTTTTTGACTTATAAGTCTGAGTGTGTGTGAGCACTAGGTGTATACTACAATGTATACAGCTGTTACACCTCTGTAATATATCTCACCTGAATACATGAAATGGAATTTGACATTTTTATGTTGGTATGTGAAGATATATGCATGGTCAATATTTGGTACATTGGGTTTTGCTGATTGAAACCCATGACAAATAGACCAAACCCTAATGTGATTATATAGGTGTATCAACAGTTAAGTGCAGTCACTTAAGTGATAACTTGTCAGTTGATTTATTAATTACTTACTTACTGAATGAGTATCAAAGTGATATCTTCAGATTTCAAGTAAATCAGAACAAAGCTCGAATAATGAATCAGAGCAGTGTCTGTAATAACCTCTATCAGCTGTCAATATGATTACTGATCTGTGAGTGTTGCATGCATTTGAAGTGATCAGAACTGTGTCAACTGTCAGAATGCGATGTAGACGTTGGTGTTGCTCCAGCGATAGTAAAAAGGTATGGACACTGTTCAGCAGTTACCAGCTGCATTATGAACACTGTATGCTGGACTTCGGGTTTAGGCTTAGTTATTATGGGCTCTGACTAGCCCCTAGCCTGACCCTGCTTCCGTATCGTGTCCGTGACATCCTAGCACTGTACTGTACAGTAGTACAGTACAGTAGTACAGTCATTGTTACTGTCTGGGTTTCCGAGAGCATAAAGCTCCGGCCAGACACTGTTTATGTGATTATCAGTTTCATGCTTAGCAAGCTTAGCCGGACAGCGTATCTGTCTTCCTCGCAGGTTATAGGCCGCACCGGCTTTCCGGTGATTCTGATGATGGCACAGCGCCTTGCTGTTGCCATGTTCGGCTAAGTAGGACGTAGGAGGGGTTGAGCGCCCACTTGGGCGGTGGTGAATTACGCTTGCGGTATGGCCTTTTAGCTTGGCAGTGATGGCGGCACGCATTGTGCTCGCCTTCGCTGCGCAGGAGATCAGCTGGTGACGGATTATTTTATTTTACAGAAGCATCGTCGCAGCGAGAGTTATTCTGTTTCGTGCGCCGCTGGCTCCGGCGAGGTCGTTCCACACGTGGCTGAATTTTGGCCGCTCTCATGTCGCTTACGACCTGTGGATTTTGATCTGTCGACTGAGACTTCTGCAAAGCATCTGGCCGCTGTAAGCGTTCTCTCACCATCCCCCTGTTCAGCTCAACCTTCTCCCCTGTCTCTCTATAATGGTTACTACGGCGAATAGAATGACGCGTTCACGCGTCCGTAGATTGGAGACGATTTTTGATGATGTCGGTGCACAGCACGCCGCAACTCCGCACACTCCGCAGCTGCCAGCTCCAACCACCGCAGCTGCGAGAGAGATTTTGGACAAGTGCAGACAGTTGGCTCGTGACAGTTTCGACAGGAAGGTCGCCAAAACCGTTGCCACTAAGATTCTGGGCGACAAGTCGGAGCGCTTTGCAGGGACAGAGGCAGATGCTGTGGACATTTTTTCACAATTAATGCATGAGCTTCGCACGCAGTTTGTGCTTCAGTCGACGGCGTTTGCTCCCCTGTTTGACTTGACTGACATGGCAGTTGAGGCGAGACATGAGGCGAATGAGTTATTGCTTTCGGCTCTGACATTTCTGGCTCGTCCTGGCTCGCCTGCCCGTGACTGGCTTGAGGCCTCTGGGTCTGACGTTCCTGGAGATGGCAAGCGTGCTGCCCTTGAGGTGGTACGCATGCTCCAGGAACGTTCAGAGCCCTTTGACTCTTTTGAGTTGCTGCTGGCGGTCCGCATCCCCAGCAGCAAAGATCCTGACCGTGGCATCCGTGAGTTCAATGGCCTGTTGAGGGACGTTCAGCGTTCCCACAACTTGCCAGAGGACGCGGTGAAACGGCAGTTTCTGAAGGCTCTCGGCAATTCGGCATTGTACCGTGACTTGGCTAATTCATTGGCTCGGGCTGACCAGCGGCAGGGCGTCTCTCTCTTGACTATTCAGGCTCGTGTGCGGGAGCAGTTCCGCCACGGCCTGCAAGTCTCTGACACCCCTGTGTCTGCTCTGTCATTCGGCGATGGCGCGTCTGACCTGGCTGCGGCGTTGTCCAGTCTGCAGAAGCAGCTGGAACGCATGCAGCAGGACATTCGTGACCTGAAGCGGCAGAAGCGGGAAGGGCCTCCGCCTGCGGGCAAGCACCTTACCCGCTCTGCTGCTAAGCATCATCGTGCTGGTGTTAAACCACTTGGCACCGCTCCTCTTGTCTCGTTTGACAAGAAGAGTGGTGCCTTCGTGCCCCACTGCAAGAATGCGGTGTGTGCACAAAGTGGTTTGAAGCACTGGCATGCTGAATGCCCCAACGGCGGTCTTCACTCTGCCCACTATTGTGGTGCAGTTGAGGACTACGAGTCTGACTGCTTGGCTGTTCGTTTCCAGCGTTTCTATGACGCGGGGGATGAGCACGCCTTCGAGTCGCTCTGCACGATGGAGGGTCGCCCAGAGGTGTGCGAGCTGTCGGTGCATTCCTTTGTGCCGGCTGAGCCCACATCTCTGAAGCACTTTCAGGATGCGGCGGCTTCCGCTCATGATGCGGCAGCTGACGGTGACGGCGTGGCTCATTTTCCTCTGGCCACGTTCCACTCGGATGCACGGGGTTCGATTCCGCCACCGCTTGCGGTTCGGGATCCCTCTGCACTCGTGGCTGGTGGTGTGCCTACGGCTCATGACCCGCCAGTGGCTGTGCCTGGCTCTCTCGGCTTGTCCGGTTCTGTCCCATCGCTCCAGCTTGGCGACACCGCACCGGCTCCGCTGTTTGCTGGCATGACGATTGAGACTTCTGACATTGGCTCTGAAGGCTCTGACAACGACCAAGGCTCTGACAATGACTCTGACGGCGGGCGACACGTGGCTTTTGACTCCTTCGGCATTCTTGACCATGGCTCTGACGGGGGGGCATCGCCACTAGCAGCTCCGATGTATCGTCCACGGGCTCCGCCGAGTTTTCTACGGTGTGCATTGATGTCTTCAGTGCTCTGTTGTTCTCTGTTGGCCAGTGCTACGGCATCTCTGGTTGCCGTGGGCGGTGGTGACAGGGGCCTGGTTGAGCCCGGAGTCACCGTCCATCGGTCTACTGGAGATCTCTTTGCTTCGGATCCGCCACTTGGCTTTCTGGACATCCGTGATTGGCCGCCCGACGATCGAGTTTTCTTATCTCTTTCTTCAAAGTTCAAACCGCCATGGGGATCTATTTATCAGAATTCTTCAGTTGATTTGCCCTCTGCTGTGGAACCACCTTGCCCACTTGGGTCTGGTGGTGCTCAATTTACAACAGACAGCTTGCATTTCACTTCGGGACTCTTCTGTATCCCAACCGCTGAACTCGGCTCTGCTGACCAGCCTCAAAGTGGCTGAGTTTCTTGGCACTCATCCTGGTAGCTTGATTAGCTTTAGCCCAGTAGTGGGATGACCGGGTCAAGACCCCGGCACCCAGCTAGAAGTGATCGGTTTCCACCGAAGTGAATGTTAGGTGTTTGTTTATTATTACGTGGCTGTATACCCTGTACCTGCCTTGCTAGGTAGTCACACCCACGGGTGGTGTGCTGGACTTCGGGTTTAGGCTTAGTTATTATGGGCTCTGACTAGCCCCTAGCCTGACCCTGCTTCCGTTCGTGTCCGTGACATCCTAGCACTGTACTGTACAGTAGTACAGTACAGTAGTACAGTCATTGTTACTGTCTGGGTTTCCGAGAGCATAAAGCTCCGGCCAGACACTGTTTATGTGATTATCAGTTTCATGCTTAGCAAGCTTAGCCGGACAGCGTATCTGTCTTCCTCGCACTGTATACTGCCTTCGGGTCTGGAGATATTCTCCATCCAGCCCTTCAGCATGTGGTTTTATCCTGTTTACCATAGCTATCGCCATCACTGACATCCAACACGCACATGTGTTTGTTGGATGGTATCTACATTATCATACACATGGTTGATATTATAGTTGATCATTTCGCTTATTGAATCAGTGAATGTTAATATACATAATAGTGTCGGTGATTGTGTATTGTGCAGGTACTTGCTGATTTAGTAAACTTAAGCAAATTGATAGTGATTTATCATACAAGATAATCTGCATACCACTGGACAGCATATGGCTAGTATGATGCATATCAATTTGGTTGGTAAGTTGTAATCCCGCACTTCTCATCATGATGAATGACGAGTTGAATGATATATTTCACAAATGGCTCCGGTGAGTATTCCATCTTTGATCAACAGTAGAACGGTTATTCCATCCCAAATCCTACGTCAGGAATAACTGAGCTAATTACTGTCTTTATGACCAAGATTGGCACCTTATACCAAGTGGATTCATTTATAGCCTATACTTGCACAGCAGGTATGCTATATGGTATATTGATGCAATATCTAGTATGTGTGTAAGATGTGCATATTTACAGTGTAGCATATTTGTATTGCTTGATCAACCCCCGGTTCCATAGGGTACAAACCTATGGTCGGTTAGGCGCGGACAGACAGTCACCAAATCGATCAACAGAACTACATGGTGATTTCAAGATAAGTCCTTACTTTTTAATCTTGCAATACTTCCATGATACACTGTTAGTATATGCATATATATGCCAACTGTTATCGTGATCAAGTTGGATATGCATATGTGTGCATGTATGCCAAGCATTTGTGACCAAACTGATTATTATAACAGTATGAATGGTGCACAAGTTACAGTATAATGGCAAGTTGTAGTGTGTGATAATAATAATGACTTGTGGTTAGTGGTATAAGTGTATTAACTTATCACTTACTGTCAGCATGTATTATAATAGTGGAATTGTGCTGCATGGTGTATACCATAGTAAGTGTGTGAAATGATGATGACAGTGCACACTATTATTGTACAGCATATGTGTGTATACTGATGATTGGTATAATACACATATGACTGCGCAGCATCACTGTTCATCTGATGTAAAATTGTACGTCCGACTGCAAATATTGTATGTACATCTGCGAGTATTGAACGAACATCATGATTGCATGCTATGTGCGCGCGCAACACATATTGTATGACGCGCTGCATGTAGATGCATCACGGATCATGCGCCCTCTATCGCTCGTCCCCTGCACAAGATGAAATCATAGCAGGTGCGCATCGCCTGACGAGCTAAATCATACTATATGCGCGTCGATGAGCGATTCGTGCAAATCATCTGCAAATAACGAAATTATCATATGCGTGCGCTGCACTGATGAACGATTGTGCGGATTATTAGCGAACATCGCTGTCGCCGGTGTATGTCGCATGGTATGAATGCGATCGCGCGTATAACGAAACCCCGTGCGTTCTGCCGCGGTTGATGCGAATCATACATACTGATGATTATTTTTTGTTCGCGCATCCGTATCTCGCATACCGTACCAACCCTGCGAATGTTGACAACATGTATGTGCGTTCCGTACGCAGTGCGCACACCTTATCGCTGATTATTTGCTGACGATGTTACTGCGAATGCTATCAGCTGCGAATGCGTTCGCGATGATGATTTCTCGCGCACTCCGTTTGCTGACGATGTTGCAGCGAATGCTGTTATTCGCTTGTAGATATTCGATATATTCGTATATGTGCGAGCTTTGTCGCCGGTATGTATGCGCGAACCTGTCACACACACAGTATACAATCTATATACAATATATCTACTGCTGCACACACTCTTATGTCCTCGTTCGTCGCGTGGACGAGAATAACCACTGCCAAGGTTGTATATCAACTTTAAAGACTATGCGGCTGCTATTGAACTGTAGCAATACGCAATGATATTTGGTGGGGTATGAGTGCAGTCTCTGGTGTCCAGAAGTGTCTGCTTGAGCGCAATGCTCCTCATATACCAATGCCCTCACGCTTCATAAGCGTTACCACCATCGGGTTGTGGACCCGAGAGCATTGGGTGAACTAACAGTATCGGCTGGTCGAATTAGCCTGTTGATACTCGCATGATGTTCAGTTCATGCTTGAAGCGAAGACGCGTCCTCTCAGAACAGTTCGTTCTTCAAGAACTTGTCTTGCTTCGCCATCGAGATGCCGTACCCGGCCTCTCGATGACAGATGTCACTCATGGTGAGCGGATGACAGACATTATGACTGTACATGTCATAGTCGACCGTACTGACAATACTCGACGACTGTATGTCATTATAACATATGACATGACATGACATGACATGACATGGTATGACATGTATGACACATATGACACATATGTCATCGGTCATATCCCTGACATAGTGCCCCTGGCACATTTGGTATCTTTGTGCGTTTGAACGACTCCGCGCGTTCAACCACGGACCTGTCATAACTTACGGAATACTGCAGGGGAGGAGCTGTACTTTTGGCTACCTTTGCGCAATTTCTACGTTAGAAAAAACATTTCTTTTTGTAGAAGGACTCCAGCAAATACCACCAAAAGTCATTAAAAAGCAGTATCCGACTCCCTTAACACTGGGGGCTCAAACCGGCTCTTCGACCCAAGCATGCCTGACAAGATCTTAAAACCAAACTTCGTCTGAGGCCAGTTCCGACCGATTTCGAGCAGTAAGGTTGGATACTAGGGTCTATCATGGCCCCATTCCAGGCATGCAACTAGTTACAGACCCCTAAAAGCAGCAAAAACAGCAAAAAATAGCACTTTTTAGCAGTTTTAGCCTATTTTTAGCTTACCCCAAACCCTTCTCCAACAGTCCCCACCACCAAAAACCTTCTCCCCAGACCCCACAGAACCGCCCAGAACCTTCCAACACCGCCCATACGGACACCAGCAGTTGGGAAAACCGCCCAAAACAGCGCCTTAGCCAGTTTATGGCAGTTCCCCCACAAAAGCACATAAAAGAGTGGTGGAAACAGGGACCCTTCAAGTGGCTATTTCAACCGGACCCTACCTTCCCGCCGGCAGGAGCCTACGATAACTCCCCAGAGGGCCCCTTCCCACCTTCTCCTTCTCCCTCCTCCTCAGACGACGAAGTGGAAGACAACTAGGCACCTGGACAGCATACACCCTGGCTATACCACCAGACCGCCACTTTCGCGAGTGGTACTACCAGGGGTTCACGGTTTTTGTCTTCAACTACCCGGACCCGTATCATCCAGACATACCTGTGCTTCCTGGTGAAACCTTGGCTGGAGCCCCACCGTCTCCAGAAGTCAGCCCTCCACCCTCTCCTCCTCCTTCCCCCCTCCACTTCGACGACTCTGAATAAATAAAAGGCGAGCACTCCCTACTTTCTGCTCACCTGTGGCTTTTGCCACACCCAGTCTGTGATCTCAATCAGCTCAGCAGCCAGTATGTCACAGCAGATATCAGAGTCCTTTCCCAGCATGGGGGTCAGCGCGGAGCCGTTACACCCCCCATTGTTCTCACCCCTCACCTTCCCATCTCCCACTACATACGCTTCCGCTCACTCCCT
>LGRX02016341.1:0-25183 GCA_001247695.2 Cymbomonas tetramitiformis
TGGACGCGGCTTGTCATAGACCTGGTGGTCGTGGACGCGGCTTGTCATAGACCTGGTGGTCGTGGACGCGGCTTGTCATAGACCTGGTCGTCGGAGAACTCATCCATGCCGATGGGGAGCTCACCCAGGCTGTTAATAAAGGCAGTCTGGCCGGAAGTAGCTACAGGTGGCAGTCTAGCCGGGCGGGGCTGTCTCAGGCCGGAGGGTAGCTGGCCCACACTGCGTAGCTGCCAGTCCGGCCTGAGACAGTCTTACCCAGGCAGCACAGGCAGCGGTCTGGTATTGGAAGTGAGCAGAGCAGGCTCTCCGAGGCTGGACAGGTGGCAGCCTGGCCGGAGGGGGCTTACCCAGATTATATAGGTTGAACTTGAACACAGCGTCATGCTTGTCCACCACGTCGCCCATCCCGGGCACGTACATGCCCGGGCCGTTGCCTATGAGCGCACAGGTGGGGTACGTGCGGGGCACGTCAGCTTTGCGCATCTGGGGGAGCGCATTCAGCATTCTCCCAGTCTCGATGGACGCCTTCATCTTCGGCAGCGCCTTGATGTTGCACTGCGTCCCCCCTCCCCCCCGCCCCATCCACTGCCTTGAACCGCCGGCAGCGGCTGAGCTCCCAGATGAGAGCTTTGGCACGGCAGACCCCAGCAAGGCCCGATCCACGGAGCGCTACTCCCCGTACCTCCCCACCGCCCTTCCCCGAAAAAAAAAAAACTATTTTTTTTTCCTTCCCCCAGATCCGCGATGGTGTCCGAAACTGATGGGGGTGGGACTGGCAGCTTGATGAGGCAAGAGGGGGTTCTCAGACCTGCCCGCTGAAGACGCAGCACTTCACGCTCTCTGCCGCCTTGCGGATGCCCGCCAGGTTGGCGGTGACCTGGGTGGCACGTTTTGGGTCACGGCAAGTCGTGGGATCCCTCAGGCATGCCGCTGACAGCGCTTCATCGCCCTGCAGACTGTTGCCACATCCCCCGCGCCCCCCTCACCCCCCGCACGCACCCACCTCCTTCTTCGCAAGCTACCGAACCAACCAAGCAGGGGCGTCTCGCGCCTTGATCCCCAAAATCCTCTTCCGGTGCGCCTACCTCCTTCAATGCACACCCCCCAGCCTTTCCCAGCTGGATTCCCCGCGCCGAGCAGCCTCATTCGCATGGTGATGTCTCAGAGGACATGCGGACAAATGGAAGAGGAGTCGCTCTGCCCGTCCCTGCTCGTCCCTGCGCTCCCCTGGAACCTACTCGAGGCCCTCTTGCTAAACCATGGCCCAGACTCTCTCCTAATCCCCACTCTCAGCAAGACGTCTCCACGAGGATCTTGTTCTGCTCCAGATCTGTAGCATAGACCGAGCACCCACCTCTGCCCGTCCTCCCCATCTCACGCTCTTTACCCCCTTTCTTAGCCGCAGGCCTCCCGTCTTTGAGGTGCAGCACTCATGGCAAGCTGCACTCCCGCCTACCAATCGTTTCTCCCCTCGCTGCCTTACCTGACAGGGACCTTCTCTTTCTGACACTTGGTGTAGAACGGGAACCCCCTCTTGACGTTCAGCAGCGACCGCCGGCTCTCGCCTGATGTTCCACGAGCTGCCGACAGCCGGCGCCCTGCTGGACAAGGATGGGAGTGGCGAAACCCACCATTGTCAACAGTGCGTTTCCCTATGTGCCGCAGCCACAGCCTCGGGTTAACCCCTGCGAAACAAGCTGACAGGCTGTAATCTGTGCCCAACAGGCTGACTTTCTCGAAGCGCAAGGAAGACGCGCTCGCAACTGAAGGGTCCAGTGACTGCTGCCCAAGGGTGGCGCCAGGGGTCGGGGATCATTCGCGGCACACCCTCGTCCATATCGCCCCACTTGGCGCGCCCTCGTACATGGCGCTCCACGTGGCAAGCCCTCGTGCATAGAGCACACCTTCCACGTGGCAAGCCCTCATGCATAACACTCCACGCGGTGCACCCATACACCCAGCGCTCCAAGTGGCACGCACCGAGGAGCTTGGAAGCGTGCTGCTTGGCGGTCGCGCTGGTGAGGCCCTCGCGCTCCCGCCATGCCTTCTTCGCGGCCGACACGCTGTCAACTGTCTTGGTGATGTTCCTCGATGCATATTCCTCGTATGCCCGCTTCGCTGTCAGGAGCCCCGCGAAGACCCCCCAAGTCCCGCTCGCACCCACTAGGCTAAGATCAGAAAGGTCTCCACATGGTCAGGCCACAGGTCACCTTGTCGCTGTGCTGGCCTCTGGTTGAAGGAGCAAGTTTCTGGTGTTCCCTAATTCGAGTGGAATAGATGCGGCTCTAGTTGGCGCACGCGAGCACTGCGGATGCCTCTCACTCAAAGTGGCCGGCCGTCGAGAGTAAGCGTGCTGAGGGCGAAGGTCCGGAGAAAACTCGTACGTAGCTAGTTTACTGGCCTCCTTCATCGCTTGTGGGAAGTGCGAAACTAGACCAAGCGAGCAAGATCTGAATCACCTGCCGCCGCGATCCGGCCGCTGTCACCGAACACCAGGGGAAACGGCGCCCCGTGGCAACGGTTGGTAGCCTCCTTCCAGGCCTGGTCAACGTCTTCCTTCGATGGCGGCGCTGCATCATCTCCGTCCTCGCTAACTGGCTCTAATTCCTTTCTTACCACTGGGTTCTCCAATTCCACCTGCTTGTTCTCATTCAATGCGCCACTCTTCGACGCCGGTGGCGAGGCATCGATGGCGCGTTCATGATTCTTGGCGCTAGGCGATGCCTTCCGGACCTGTCGGAAGGTTTCGGTTCAGAAAGTACCCTCAGCGCGGCTTGCGCCCGCACAGAGGTCGAGTGCAACACGCAAGGGCGTTGCACGCGCTGCAGTGAATAAGGCCCTCGGCGCGGCCCCTGCTCCCTCAGAGCACGACCTGCGACGCACCTAAGGTCGTGCACAAGCGCGGAAACAAAGGACACACAACATTCAACGGTGTTCCCTCAATGAACTATGGCCGGAACGTTTGTTGCTGAGGAGGACAAGAGCGTTGCTCGGAACAGATCGCAACGAATTTGACGAGTTGCTGTGGAAGAAGAAACTGACGAGGTCATGAGCGCAGACTTAAAGTGCGCATCAAGTGGCGCAAGCAAAGGTGATAGCCTGCGCGGTTCCAGAAGCGCGAGGAATAGGGGGATGCTAGATGTCGCCAGCCGGTGAAGGTCGCTTAGATGATCCTCTACGAGGAGCGCTTAACGTTGTCCTGTGCGCGGAGAAAGATGAGGAAACAAAAAGTTTTGGCAAGAGATTGTGATGCAATTGAAGCTATCTGCCTTTCAAACGAATGGATACGAAAGCTACACATGCAGAGGCGCTGGTTGACCTTACCTGGACTGGCGGAGGAGAACGTTTTCGTGGTGCCGCAGGTGCAGCCCGAGAGGCTGACTTGAGCTGATCTCGTGACGGCCCGTTCGACGGCGGACTTGCAATTTCAGGGATCGATATTTTTTGTGTGTATTCAGAAGCAGTTATCACCTTAGCTGCAGAAGACGGAATGCCAGTGCCTACGGTGCTTGAAGCGGGCGTAAAGCTGTCGTGCGCTTGATGTTGGGAATATGTATAGAGGCAAAATACAACGAAAAAGGCGAGGACTATGATGACCATATAAATTATGCTGCTGGGTTTTTTAGGCCTCGTTTCCGCCATTGCGGAAAACTCACACGCCCTGGATCCTTCTCTCTGGTGTTCGCCCAAGCCCACCTCTATGTGTTGTTTCAAAAAGTGCGTTCCGCAATAGAGTGCAGTTGATATAATACACAGCGGTGAGGATCACTTGAATGACCATGTGCGCCCGCGCCTCATCGGATCCGGAAGTACTCTAACTTTCTCCCTCGCTCGCCTCTCGCGATTTCTCTCCTTTCAGGTTTCTCGCCTGTAGCTGTTTGTGTTTCTCTCGTCTGGCGAATCATTCGGAATGGCGCTCGGCTGGCCTCGTACTCGGTACTCGTACTGTATCGGCTTGGGTTTCAAAATCGAAAATGAAAATTCTCATTTCATCAAATTTGGCACGCGACGGATGTGCGGCTCGTGTTGTCGTGTATATAATAACTATATAATATTTGTCCAGTTTGATCGTCATCGTCAGATCGGGAAATCTTGACACACAAATCGTCTCATGCTCAATCGAATGCTGTCCTCAATAAAAATCGTATGTGACACTCTCTCTGACGGTGAGACAGTAGTCAGTTCAACAGCATACCGCTCTATAAAACACATACGTTCAACTCTTCCTTTTGGCCTACCCACGGAAGAGGAGCGGATACCAACGGAACAGTTCCCAAAATACGTTTTGCATTTGTCGCACATCACGTGCCCAGTGCTCGTCTGATTTGGTTTCTTACGATTCGCTAAGAAGTGACCGCCTTTCTACGCTGTGGTGCTTGAACCGAAAGTTAGAGGTTTCGCTGTCTTTTAGGTTCTGCTTCGATGAGTCAGTTCTGGCTGATATCCCTTCCTGTAGATAGCGGAGGAAGTAAAGATAGCTGCTGGAATCAGCTCAAGCAAAAAACACTGGAGGCTGATCTTAGTGTCAACTATAAGCTTGCCGTTCCTGGGCTCAGGGTCGGTACCCTTGACTCGTTACTCGCTCTGAGTGATGACCTCGTGAAGATCACCGCAGTGGCAGAATCCACCACCGCGAAAGTACGGAGGCAGATTGGTGATCTCGATCGTACTTATGCCGATGATGTGCACGGTTTGTTGGTGGATGGGGTGCCAGTTGAGCGCTACCTTACTGCTTTTCAGTGGGACGAGGCGAAGCATCCAGTGAATCGTCCCTTAAAAGAGACAATTGAGAAACTCAGCGAGGACATAACAAAGTTGGACGATGACATGAAAGTGAGAGTCAGCGAGTATAACGGTGTGAAGAGTCAGCTCACAGCGATGAATCGTAAGTCAGGTGGCAGCCTCGCGGTTCGCGATCTCTCTAGCATCGTAAAGCCAGAGCACATCGTGACTTCGGAAAATCTTGTCACTCTCTTCGTCGTAGTTCCGCGGTTCAACGTTAAGGAATGGCTGTCAACTTACGAGAACCTCACGAAATTTGTGGTTCCGAGATCTGGTGTTTTGATCTTCGAGGACAACGACTACTCTCTTTACTCCGTCGTGCTTTTTGAGCGAGTGAAAGACGACTTCAAAAACGCGGCAAGAGATAAGGGTGTGACCGTCCGAGAGTTGACGGAGACAGCTAACGCATCCTCTAGTTCGAGCACGAAAGACCGGTTGGAGCAAGAGGAAAGTGATATAAAATCTGCTCTTCTTGAGTGGTGCAAGACTAGCTACAGTGAAGCCTTCAGCACTTGGGTCCACCTTTCCGTAGTTCGTATTTTCGTTGAGAGCATATTGCGCTACGGTCTTCCGCCTTGCTTTCTCGCGAGTGTCATCAAGCCAAATCCCAAATGCGAGGCCAGGCTCCGGACGACACTTTCCACTCACTTCGGACGTTCTCTGCTTCACTGGAAGACCGAGGAAGACAACTTGGAAGATCTGCATCCTTATGTTTCACTTACCTTTACAATTGTGTAAGGGTTGGCTAAACCTTCACTTCTGATATGCCTTAGAAAATTCGAGCTCTGCTGTCACGAAGTGCTGCCCAACAGACCTTTGCGGACCGTTTGTTAGTGACGTCTCAGACTTATTTGTGACGCCGTAGACATCTTCGCTCAATGGCGGCAGTGGGGAGCTGATGAGATCCCCGCATGTTTGGCTGATCCCTTGAAACGCTGTTCATATTTATTCTTGTAGGGAAGCTCCTATACGTAGACGGCCCGCGGGAGGATCTGTGAACTTGGAAGGATCCCTGAGAAGTCGAATACGGTGAAGTACGACTGGCGAGAGTCAAGTTCAGAACGGTTGTAGGTCTTTAGCAGGAATTTCTCCACTCAATCCGCAGTTGGTATCTCTCAACTCAATCTGCATTTTTTGTTACCAGTATTTCAGTTTTGGTATTGCTTGTTTTGTTGTATCAGCAAGCACCGAGCTTCTAACGTTGTTCTGCCCTGAATGTTTTTGCTCAACATTAATTGTATTTTCTTATTATGCAAGGATTAAAGAGAAGCAAGAGCAGCTTCCAAGCGTTGTCTGTTCAGGGAATACCAAGTCATGTTTTCTGCCGGAAGTTGTGCTGCTCAACGGCAGTGTGCTCCCTGTCTGATACCCTGGTGCATGTAACACATCTAAGGCCTAGGCTACTATTTTCCCTCGGACCACGGTGTGAGTTACCGTTTCAAGGTTCTTCTTGGGGAAAAAGTCTGCACATTGTTTGTTTGGCTTATCCAGTGCCTCAAACACTTTTCCTGAATTTTGCAGAAGTTGTCGTACCACCTCTCCAAGTCAAGTTTTTGAGTTAGTGGAGACTTGGTGGAATGAAATGCAACTCAAATGTAGCCCGATGTTTGCATTTGCTCCGTTGGAACTCTTGCAATTCTTCCGTGTGCAGTCTTCAACCAATCCACCTGCCGATGCTGAAGTATTTGGCCCAGTGTCCAATAGTTGACTAACAGTGCTTACTTGAAACAACAGGGTTCAGTGAGAGATATGTATTTGTTGTTCGATCGACTCTTTCGTTTATTTCGATCAGTGAAGGAGTAAACGAATTTTATGTCGAGAACTCAAATTTTCCGGAGACGTACACAATTGTTGGTATTTGCCGGTGGGTGCTCTTTTGGCACAGTTCAACAAGCGCTAAAATAGCGGTAAACTAGTGCAAATTGTGTTAAGAGATGCAACGTGTCTCCCACTAAACTAGGCAAATATCTAAACAGGGGGTGTCATACCACAGAAGAAAATGGTGCCTGTATACCCGGAAAACCAAGTGATTCTTCATGAACCTAGAATTGTGCATCCACTGCGCTTTCTTGCCTTGCGCACTGAGTGGTATGAAGCAAAGTCACCTGCCTCCCAGTGTGTAGTGCTGTGTGTACACACACACCAGATATCTTAGGCCAAGCAGAGATCATCGCAGTCTCTTCCGTATGTGAGTAGTGAGGCTCTTAAAATATGGCGTTGAACATAGTAGCGTCCATGCTTATAATTTAAGGGACTTAGGAAATCCCAAGGCCATGCCGTGTAAGATCCGCCAACCGCATGAATCGTTAAGTAGTACTATCTCCAATCGACGAACGTGTCCGTCTGCATTCTGCATTAGCAATGCTAATCAACAAAAGATCTCTCTGCATCTACTATTATAGTTTTGCGCTTCGACGTCATATATGCAAAATCCCCGTCATTTAACCTTATAAGAGCAAATTGCGATACTGCGCATACAAATTCCTGTTTTCCATGAACTCGTTTTCACGTTTCGGCGATAACTCAGGTTCGCGACACTCGTTTGCCACGATTTTTCGCCTAGCATATATACAGCCCTGCAACTAGTGCACTCGACAGCCCAACAACTAGTGCACAATAGAGATCGCCAGATACGTATTTCCTGAAAAGCTTGAAAATAGGCATCGTTCAGCAATGCTGAACGATGCCTATCAGGAAAGTTCAAGAATGTTTCAGCATCAAGAAATAGGCTGGAAGAAGGTGGCCGAGGCGCGCAATCCTGCGACAAGCGAAAAAAACACTAGATGCTGCAAAACAGGATGAGGCGAAAACATAAGTATTAGCGAGCTGGTAAGAGAATATGAAACAAAAGAAGGGGAAACCTGCACACGCTCACTTGTAAATAGTCAGAGGAAAATAGCAAGCGCAGCAACACGCAGAACAATGGTATTTTGAACGATATAAATAAAGTGAGAAGGCGGCTGATGTTACAGCTGAGCTCAAGCGCGCTATTTGATGCGTCAAGCTTTGAAACTGATTTGTGATTATGATTGTGGGTCAACTGTCGCGCTGTCACGCTATCGCGACACTTGCACGTTGCACCACAGACCACAACACCACATCCATCAGGAATCGAAATCGGACGGCCGATCGTTCGGCTGACGATCCGATCGGTCGGTCGAAAATTAGTTTATGGGGGGTTGGTGTGTCTTCAAAATGGACAATAGACTTGCGACACTCTTGCGACAAAATGCAGATCGTGTGGTCGGACCGAATCCATTATGCGACGAAATCTTGCGGTTCGGTCGGTCGGTCGAAATTAGTTTATTGGGGGTTGTCGCGTCTTCAAGATGGACAATAAACTTGCCACACTCTTGCGACACAAATGCGGATCTTTTCTTCGGACCGAATCCATTATGCGACAAAATCTTGCGGTTCGGTCGTCCGGTCGACGAATCAATCGGCCGGTCGAAAAATAGTTTATGGGGGGTTGTTGTGTCTTCAAGATGTACAGTAAACTTGCGCCACACTCTTGCGACAAAATGAAGATATTGTGTCTTACGGATCGAATCCATTATGCGACGAAATCGTACGGTTCGATCGTCCGGTCAACGAATCGATCGGCCGGTCGAAAATTAGTTTATGGGGGGTTGTGTTGTCTGTTAGATTGTTAAGATCTGTGGCACCAGCCGTATTGAACAGTAAAACTTGGTGCGTAAATGATGTGTGGTGTGAGAGATTTATGGTCTGTGGAACTCTGCCACTTGAGCCCAATGCTCATATCTTTTATAGCTCATGCTTCGACGCCTCACAGGCGTTACCACAAGTTGAGTTACGAACTCAGAAGCATTCGCTTGAGCTTACGACATTGGTCTGGCAATCAACCAATGCGACACCCACATGCCAGCTCACAGCATGCTAAGCGATAACTTCTTCTTGTCTCGACTATAATATCTGTCTCTTCAAGAATTGTTTCGCCGACCTTTGACAGCCATCCCGATGCCAACCGAACGGAGGATACACGAGTGTCCTCTCGATGCCTGAACACGCACCAAAGGTGCATGACAGTGACAGACCTATCTCGATTGTATATCATGATGATATGCATGACTGTTGACTCTTGACTGTCAAATATATGACAGCGTGTCATGATGACCTGATGATCTGGCATATCATATGACATGGCATGTATTATGTGGTATATAATACCATAATGTTAAAGTTTACACTGCGGTACCTTATAGCGCTTCGCTTACGTATACGGTGGTATGTGATATTGGCGGGGAGTGTTGCACGGACTACCGGAATATCCAAGTACACTAGATATCAGAAAGTCCCGTACTCGTGTAGATAAACTGTGTAAGATAAATAAACCCTAAGCTAGATATACCCGGAACGGTCTCGGACGGTCTCGGAGTCTAGCCTACCTGTGACACAGCGTGTGTCACAGTACGAACCTACAGATCAGTCAACAGTCCAGTGTTGGTCCTAGGGATCTGTCATAGGGGCCTGACCGGGACTCCCAGTCAGGGCTGCCTATACAGATTTCAGCACACCACCCCAGCACTGTGGGTGGTGACTGGCTAGGAGAGTCAGAAAATGTAAGATGCTAGTGTTAGGGCAGAAGCTAGGTGACAAGTCTAACTGCCAATCCAACTGTGCTATTCTGATACACAAATTGGAAACCTCTAGGTAGCACGTGAACAAAAGCATACGGGCAATTAAGGCACCGCTAAACAAGTGAAAAGAACCGTGCTAGCAAGTCAGTTTGAAGATTATAAAGGTGTCAAAGCAAAACATAAACCAGACTGAAGAAGTCTTTGAGGTCACAGGAGTTCCGCACACCACCATGTTGGTGTGCCTCCAGAGTGAGCAAGAAGTCAATCGACAGTACCAAAGTAGTCAGCGGTGGCCTCACTGAAGTCCATCTCATAATAGGAAGTAAAGAAGCCAGCTCCATAATAGTGCCCCGCATCAAGAGGACCGCTCTCATGTAAAGCCATGCCGTAGTAGAATGCCATGCCGAAGCCCAAATCCGCCTGAGCTAAATCCTGAAATGCTAAAAAGCTCAGGCTGTCAGGAGGCTCGGGCGGCTGAATCCGTGGCACATCGTCAGTCAACAAGAGAACCTGAGCCGGCATCACCGAGTCAACAAAATCATTCGTAGAGCAAAATGACGGAGCTTGCCAATCGAGATCACCACCAGGCGAAGGCACCTCCGTAGCCGGTGCACATGCCGACACAGCAGAAGCTGTGGATGCCGAAACAGCTACACCTGCAAAAGAAATGCAGAAGAGGGAAAGCATGGCGAGAGCGCCGAACGCCGGCGTGCCAAAGCCGAAAGGCGGCACACCGCACCCGATAGCACCGGACGGAGCTCGCGGCTTCACCGCGAAAGTACCGTCGGCGTAATCCTCGTAGTCGTCCGTGTCATAGCCCGTCAGGTCAGACGGGTGGACGGCGGCGTGATTCACCGTCTGCACGAATCCTCCGAACTCACCGCATGTCGCCTCCGTGGTGGTTACCCGCGCCGATTGAGTTGGCGCGGGTTGTACATCCTTCACCTGCGAAACAGGCATAGCAGGGGCCGGCACGGTGGACGCCGATGCCGCCGCACCACCTGCCGGAACCTGCCCCTCCGGTGTGATCCCCGCCGCAGCGGCAGGGCCACACACCAGAGCCGATGCATGCTCCTCAACCGCACTCCCAGGAACAAAGGACGCGTGGGTGTAATGTACCTTTTCTTGGGCGGCCTGAACCTCAGAGGTGAGGGCATCAAGCCGCCGCAAGATGTCCTCGTCGTCGGTCCCTCCAGAAGGCGGAGGCGGCACGCTGAAGCCGTAGGCCGACACGTCGATGCCGCCAATCCCGCCCGCGGAAAGCACAGCGGGAGGACCGTAAGCCGACGCCGCACGGGCGAAGGCCTCCGGACCATCATCCGCAGCCTCCTGGAAGACCTGCACAAGAGCCAGGGTGTGGAGACCCTCCGCATCCTCCTCCTCAATAGGAATGCAGAAGGCCGCTGCCGTGGCCGATGAATGCTGGCGCCCACCAAGAGGGCAGTCGCGGTACGCGTGATAGGCGTCCCCTTTGCCCGCCTTGCGGCAACGGTGGCAAAGGGGCTTGGCCTTCATGCTGTCCCTGTCGAACCCCACAGACGGTGCCGGGTGCACACCCACCCGATGGCCTCGCGGATGCTGCTTACCGCGCGGCTGCGGCTGCGGCTGTCGCTGAACCGCGCCCGTGCGATTGCCTTGCACGAGCGCCTTCAAGGCGGCGATCTCGTCGAGCAGAACGGCGTACTCAGACGACGTGATAAGCGCAGAGGGTTTACCGCCCGCCCCCAGTGTCTGCTTCTCACGCACTGCCGCCCCATCGTCCGACTGCGCCCAGGCCTGAAAGATGGCCACGACGAGCGCCTGGAGCGAGCGGAGAGTCACCCCGCCGAGGTCACCCGCAAGCGGGTACCGCACCTTCACTGCAACGTAGAAGATCGGGTCGAGGCGGTTGTAGAGCGACAACTTGCGGGTCTCGTCGGTTGGCTGCCAGTCAGGAGCGCGGTTATCCCGCACCAGACGCTGCTCACGAGCCAAGATCGGCTGCGGGTCAACGCCTGCGGGATAACGTAACGCCGCGTGCTCCTGCTGGTGGCTCTCACGTAGGGCCGTCGGCACGCTGCCCTTGATGATGTCGATGAGAGCTCGACGCCCATCTCGGTCAGCCGAAGAGTCCGTACCCCGAAGCCAGGTGTCGGCCACAGAGTTCCGCTCCACGACGAGGGCCAAGACGTCATAGAGGAGCCCATTCACCTTCTCGATAACCAGAGAGGTGGGGTCGTCGAGGTCAAAGGGAGCCAAGTCCAACCCAGCGGACTCAAACTCGGTCCGAAGCTGCACCACCAACTCGGAGAGGCGGTCGGTGTCGTCGGTACCACGATAATGATGTTTCTTGGAACCAAGGATATCCTCGCGGATACCCTTGGCCCAAGCCCGATGCAACCTCCCCTTGTAGACCACGTCAACAGCGGCGTGCTGGTCAACAAGATGCTTCCGCAACGCGACAGCGGTGTCGGAGTTGCTGGAAGGATTAGGGGGCACCACAGGCGGGGTGCTAGCGGTTGGGGTGTCCCGAACCGCATCTATAAGCCGAATAGAGGCGTCCAAGTCGGAGTCCCTCAATAGGCGCTTGCGAGCTCGTGTAGATGTCGCCATACTTCTGAAAGCCAGAGAAAAGATGATGCGCGGAAGCACGTTCGGGTGTTGTGGCGGAAATGGAGGGAAGACGCAACGGCAGAACGTGCGGAGCGGCGTAAAGAGTGTGCGGCACTTGCAAATGTCGATGTGGTCGAAGGCGTCCGGAGCACCAGCCCAAAATACGTAAACCAGCGGGATCAGTGCAGGTAGAACAACGCAAATGAACATTGCCACAACCGAGCAATAGCCGAACGCGCGGTGCCCATGACTCGCAGCCGCAAAAGACGTCTACCGTAAAATCATGTCCAAATCCTAGTCGCACCCAAACGCGCAAGTGCGCACCACCTCTTCAAGCGGCTGCTTAGCCAATCATGGCCAAGATAGCAAGTGGAATGAAAACGTGGATGGGGCCACGACCTACCGGAATATCCAAGTACACTAGATATCAGAAAGTCCCGTACTCGTGTGGATAAACTGTATCAGATAAATAAACCCTAAGCTAGATATACCCGGAACGGTCTCGAACGGTCTCGGAGTCTAGCCTACCTGTGACACAGCGTGTGTCACAGTACGAACCTACAGATCAGTCAGCAGTCCAGTGTTGGTCCTAGTGATCTGTCATAGGGGCCTGACCGGGACTCCCAGTCAGGGCTGCCTATACAGATTTCAGCACGGACTATGCGTTGCCACAATGGACACTCTCATTCATAGACATATCGCCTCCATCATATGGGCACGCCTGTCGAGGTTGTGAACCTCGGCGAGAGTCTATGAGCGACGACGTTGGTATACATTGTACATTTGATACCATCGACACTTTCGCATATTTGCTGATGGTATGCTAGCGTCATTGTCAAGCAAGCATGGAACGACTGTCGTCGTACATACGCATCGTACTTGCTTGACAACTCCACGTCAATGCTATGTCCCATCATAGCATTGAGTCTGTCTCGTACGTCATAAGATCGTACTCGACTAAGAAACGTCATCATGACTGCCATAGAAGATCTATGATAATAGCGCAGTCTGTCGTGACTTATGACTGATGCCTGCTGATTGACAACTGACGACCTATGTACCATATGGCATGTCATGCATATGGCATGGCATGCATTATTCAAATTGTAGAGGTGTAGTGCCGTTGGGACTTTGGAGCACACGCCAGAATATTTGTCAATTAAGCAGGTGGGACAGATACAAATGCACTGGGTTGTGTTGGCGAGAACAGTGAAGATTGGAATCTGCCACGCTAGTGGTTTTAGTAGTTTCTTTGGCATGAAGATTGGGCGATCAGTTGCCTGAACAACGCGAAATCGCTGGATTTGGTTCATTTTCAACAAGTTATCTCTTGATACGGCTGTAGATACAAGCGCCGTGAATATATTATCAATATACAAAAGAAACACTGCACTGTTGGACAGCAATGCGAGTGTACGGATGAGCGGGTTTGTGAGTGCAGTCTCTGTAAGAAGATCTGCTGAAGCACAACGCTTCCTCACTTTTATACCTACGTCACCCATCATCTTAGATGGTACCGCCATTGGGTTGTGAACCCGAGACGCAGGTTGAACGACCAGCATGGTAGTAACGACTAGTTCGTTCATGCTGCACATGCGAGTTCTGCGCATGCTGAAAGCTAAAGATGGTTCTTGGTTTGTTTCCAAGATGTATCTTTACTTTGCCATCTTCGAGTTCAATCATACGAACTCTCGATGACAGGGATGCCTGATGATATGACATAATCATCTGGCGGCATGTACAGTCATCGTCGACCGTACTGACGACTGTCATAAATGTATGACGCGACTCGACCTGTACAGTCATGATCGACCATACTGTCGACTGTCATAATAATATATGACATGACCGACTGTCATAATAATATATGACATGACATGACATGACATGACATGGTATGTATGACAGGTATGACACGTATGACATGTATGACACATATGTCATCGGTCATAACCCTGACAGATCTCCCCTCTTAAGAGAGTTGTGACCTCACAACGGGCATACCTTTATATATGTCTTTGATGTCTTTGTTGTTGTCGCTTCTTGCTGGTACCAGTCTTCTTACACCGATTTGAGGCGTCCCTCATGGTGTTTTTAGGTTATTGGGGGGAACTGAGTCCACTTTAGTCCCTCACCTTAGGCATTTAGCCATACAGTCCTTAGGATGTAGCCCACCTTTCCGGAAATCGTATCGTTGAGTGACGTTCCAAGGTTCAATGAAGAGCGTTTTCGCGATACAATCCTACGCTGGATTACTGATTGATCCACACGTTATCATGTATGTGCTAGACGATTCAAAGCATCCGAAGTCTACGTTACGGATTATTTGCGCTAGCCGTCATCGCCTTTGCGCGATCGATGATCCCACGATTATAACGAATTATATTCGAACGATTCTCGGCCTAATATAGTGCACCCAACTCTTCCTCCCCTCCTTAAGCTACTTTGGAGGATCCTAGGCGGTGATGGGGAGCCCGATTTCGATAATAAACGAACAAAGGGGCTTGTTTTAATGCAAACGGAGCGGCCCTGCTTAACGGAATTGGACTTATAATCCTTTACCGGTCTGCTCAACTCCTCAATATTTTTGTCCAGTACGCACGCTTTGACGAACATCTATCGCGATGAGTGAGAATGGATTCGCCACGTACTAATGTGAAATTTATTTAGTTATGTTTGTCAAGCACAACTTAGGATCACAACTCCGTCTACCTCAGTCGATGTCTCCGGTAGCTTCGGATGACTGGCCAAGAATCCGATGACAAACCACGGTTTTGGCAAAGGTAGCATTTAGCAGTTTTTATTTATCCACAGATATAATATCTCGCATGTGTGCGTATCTGTGCAAGGGTATGATTTTGAACAAGGCTCACTACACCTTTAGCAAGGAAGGATCAATTCCCGCTTCAATGCAACATAATGATAAACATTAAGAGCAAGGTTATATAGATGATCGATATGTATTAGTATATATTACAAGAAGTAAGGGCATAAGGCTTAATATAATGTTTAGCCTTCATAGGCAGCTATAATGTCTGCTGCATTGGTCAGCTCTGTGGCTTTGACCCAGGTGTCATGCTCAGGACCGTAGCCTGCATATCGTACTAAATAGTATTTGACACCTCTAGTGAACTTATCCGAGAGTATATGTGATATCTCAAACAGTGGTTGCCCTTCTTCGGTGATCATCTGTGGCAGAGGCAAAGGTGCTTGGATCGAGTCATTGTACAGCTCTAATCTGGATACAGGCTGTACCGGATGAATACGGATATCAAGATTTCCGAAATCTAACTCGTATGCACGTCCATGGCTAAGCACTTTGGAAATAGTGAACGGCCCAATATATGGCTGCTTAAAGTGTCTGCCTGCCTCTGTCAAACCAGTCCATTGAATAAACTCGGTCCGTAAAAGAACTTTCTGCCCAACTGCAAACTGCTTAGGCATGTGAGTCTTATTGAATCTGGCTTGGCTAATTTCTGCTGCTCGGGATATGTTGTCTACCGCGTTGGCATGAACAGCCGAGTACTGGTCAAAATGATCTCGAATAGCTCTTTGTATTGGAACAGGAGCTTCTGGCGGAATAGTGATAACCAGATCATGAGGCGAGAGTGGTTGCGCCATCGAGTCGAGATAAAATGGTGAATAACCAGTTGATGCAGAAACGGTATTGTTAATTGCAAACTCCACCAGAGGCAACTTGTCCTCCCACGAATTGGCTGAAGTATCGTTGCAACAACACCTGAAAATGAAAATGCTACTAATCAGTTTGTAAACCAGAGGATGGTGAAATCATATCATGAATCAACAATTTGAAAAATACCTGAGGATGTCCTCAATGAAGGCATGGCTCCTCTCATTGGCAGCATTCGACTGTGGATGGTGTGATGACGTCATGGACAATCTCGTACCAGTAGATTTCCACAGTGTCTGCCAGAATGTAGAGGTGAATCTGGGGTCTCGATCTGAGATGATGTTCCTCGGAAGACCATGGAGCTTGAAGATATGCTGCATATATATGGAAGCAGTATGCTGAGCTGTCCAGGTCATGCTGAAGGGAATGCAAGATGACAACGATGGGAGAATTGGCACATTACCACAAATATACTGTCGTGCCCATTAGTGGTGATAGGCAGATCAGTGATCCAATCAAGAGATACATCAAGCCATTTTGTCTTAGGCACGGAATATCGTATGTGTGCCTGACCATAAGGCTTGTGTCGCCTCGTTTTCTGGCGCTGACAAACGGGGCACTCCCGAATGTACTTGATGGCTGCCGTTGTCATTCCTGGCCAATAATACCGGCTACGCAGAAGATGAAGCATGCGATTTTTGCCTACATGACCAGAAATAGTGGCTGAGTGGCACTCATGAAGAAGAATGTGGCGAAGTTGTGTGATCTCACCGTCATCTGTGGGGACTTTAGCTGTTGGTGGAATGTACAGCTGTCTGCCATATATGGTCTTACGATAGAGCCGGCATGTCGACCGCGAGCCGCGTCCTGACGATGAGCGCCTTCCCTGGGGCTCGGAGATCTCCTCCTGCGCTGACCAGCTCGTGGTGAACGCTGCTGTACGGCACTCTCAGTTGGACTCTGTGGGCGCGCTGCAGGATGGCCTGAAGGTCGAGTGTCGACATGCGCAACGAAGCCACTGGAACGCTCCGGGCTGCTGGGTGCTGTAGAGCTCGGGGTTGATGGCACGTACGAAACGGAGTCTTGCTCTTGTACAGCTGGAGGCACGGCTTCAGTCTGCTGCGTGCAGACGGAATGCGCCGGGGATCTCAGAATGTCGTTGATTGACCGGTGCTCAGGTCTCTGTGCCATGTTGCACTCCAAGCCCCCGGTCGATATGCCGCCGAGAACTCGGCCAGAGTAGAGTGCCGGCGTGGGCGTGGCTCGCGCGACATCACGACCATCAAGCCCCGGGCAGTCTGGCCCAAGCGTGCTCATCCTCGCAGTTGCGCGGGCGGCACGAGGTCGTTCTTCATATTCTCTGATGATATCCTGACGTGCCCGTATTGATTCCGAGAGAGCCGCCATGGTGAGGTGGTTTGCTGCGACCTCGGCCTGCCCTTGTGCCAAACTGGCAGACAGTCCAACGAGTCTTTCACTGATGACTTCCACGCTGTCTTCATCCTCTGTCTGTGGCGATGGTGTTCTGGTGCGACACGTGTGAGTGCTCACACCCTCAACAGCCGCGAGGTCGGAAGAGTATCCCGAGATGCTGCCATCTCCCTCCTCACTTCCTGCATCCTCCCCCTCGATGGGGTCCAGGCATCTCATGAAGTCGTTTCGAAGACGCACCTGCACCTCTGCCCGACGTGCCTCAGCTAGCAACGCCGGGCCCACCGAGGATGTGAACGCAGACAATGGTTCTCGGTGCATCACTGCCACCTTGTTCCAGGTCTCCCAGCTGCAGCAGTCGAACTTGCGCGTGCCTGAGGAGAGGTACTCCAAGGTGAACGCCATGTTGCTGGGTCCCCGCTCACTGTAGTAGCGATTGTCCTCGAAGAGGTAATATACGGCCTTGGACCGGGCGTTGGCACGGGTCTTGAAAACCCGTAGGGTGCCCTGCCGCGGGCCATCGCTCAAATGGCCTCTGGCGATCTCCAAGAGCTGAGTGCGATCAACCAGATGCTCCATATGTTTCTGTAGGGTGCCGAGGAGTCCTCCCGTGCAGCCTTTCGACTGCCCACCCAGAGGCAGAAACTCTCCCCTTTGTCCCACTCCTGCGGAGGAGGAGTACTGGTGCAGGGTCTGGCTGCTGAGTCGCTGCGTGTGCACCCCCTTTCCTCGCTGCGCGAAGGGCTTCCCGAGTTGGAACTCGATCTCGCCCATGAAACAACGGTACTGGATGAGGAAGACCGTTTGTCCATGCAGCGCCGTGAACTCTGAGATCCCTCCCAGATCCAGCCAGTTGGCTTCCCCAGCCGTGTTCTCGCTGCGAGTGGGCGACTCTGGCTCGTAGGTGCCCTGGAACACTGCAGCGTGGTACTCTGGCATGGCAGGGTCGAAGACGCCGTTGGGCCAGGTCTGATGCCTTAAACGAAGCGTGGCTGAGGATGGTGGCGGTGCGGAGCCAGATGGCCCTGCCTCATCCCCCCTGACTGTCCTCGACGTCCTGAGAGTCTTTGACGTGCGCACTGGAGGGTTCCTTCTGGCCCCATAAGTGTCCAGTGCGTCCTGTGCTTGCTCCTCCGTCTTGCATGCACCGAGCATCACTCTCGCGTTGTCCCCCAGGTGTAGGTACTCCACGGCGGCAGCGTTCGTGCTGAACACCTCGCCACTGCCTCCTTCCCCATCTGTCACCGGGTAGAACTTCCCCATCTTGTCCGCTGCGTCTGACAGCGTGAGCTGCGGGACCACCTTCACATTCACGCCCTCCACACCAGCCACCTCCATGTCGTACCTCACCTTCAGACGAGCTCGAAGGTCAGCGATGTCCACTCGCTGTACGTACTTTAGATGCTGGTACTGCCAGCGCTGATCCTTCTCATAGTAAAAAGGCAGCTGGAACTCGCCAGTCATCTTACCCATGGGGGCCATGTTGGCGGCGCCTTCCATGGTGTGACGTACCATGCGCTCCATGAGATCCCATTGGGCGCGAGTGTGCTCGCTGAGTACGCAGAACTGGCGCGCCACCTTGTCCCACATGAGCTTGCCCGTCACGACCCCTGGGTACGTCTGATGGGTGTTGAGGATCTCCTGAACACTCGCCATCGTGTACCTTCCAGCCTCCCGATGGGCACCACAGTCAGGGAGTGGGACCTGGTCGTTGTCCTTCCTGCCGCTCGCCCTTGTGGTCCAGGTCTCTGAGGGTATCTTCGTCTCCTTGTCAACCTTCTGGTCCACCAACGTGAAGTCGGGCCACAGTAGCTCCGTCTCCAGGATGGTCTTGTATTCTCCACAACGCGAGAACTTGACCCGCACAAATCCTGCGCCCACATCACCTCCATCGCCCTCTTCGCAGAGTGTGCACAGACGAGCATAGCCCGTGCGGTCGATGTACAAGCGCTGCTGAGACCAGCTGCTCTCCTTGTCTTGATAGTCCCACGGGTTCACTGCCATGCCCACCCATGGCTGTACGCTGGCCAGCTTGAAGTCAGCTTCGCTCGCGGCCTCCTGCTCCAGCGTGAGGTCTGGATAGCGAGGGTCTGACTGAGTCGTGGCCAGGCTGGCTGGCGCGAGGGACCCCCTTGCATCTGGCTCTTCAGCACTGGACCACTCACCTCTGGTCGCCACATTGGCTTCCCGCTGGCTGCGTGATGATGCTTGCAGCATGCCCAACATCTGGTCTGTCAAGGACGTGCCAGGCGCCGGAGGTTCGTACGTTGAGCTCTCGGTGTGTGAGCTGACTCGCCCAGTGAGCTCGCCTTGCATCATTGAGCTGGGTCTCAAGAAGCCCGCCTCCACCATGGACTGGCAGCGCGCCTCGAGCCTCTCCTTCTCCTCCGAGTTGAACCTTCTCAGCCTCATCTCCTCTAGCCATGACGCCAGGCTGTCCATTAGCTCGGGGTGGTTTCGCGAGAATGCACAAGGTGCAGGCGCACACCTCTCCCCTGCGAGGGCCAGACGGTCTTCTCCCCTTGCGCCCAGGGACACCGCTTCACGTGGTGGTAGCGCGCAATCCTCAAAAGCGGGGGCAAGAGTGCGCGCTGCCGTGGCATCGACGTCGAAGATCTCGGTCGCCAGGCACACTCTCGGGTCTTCGTTTCGCTTGCTCCTTGCATCGACGGGCGGCGTCAACTCGATCAACGGCAACGTGACCTTCTCCTTCATGCCCAGTGACACGGCGGCCTCAGAAGTGGCGATGCCTCTATAGAGGTCGATGGTCAACTTGAGGGCGTTCTTCAGGGGTCCCGTGCCCACCAAGAAGTCCCACGTAGTGTCGTTGGTGTAGGTGACGAAGGCGTGGAGCCGATGCAGAGTCATGTACGGCGTGCCCGCGGCGAGAACCACATCCACGTAGCAGTACTTGGTGAACTCGGCAGGGCTGCCATCACATCTAGCCACCCTGGCCCCTGTCTCTGCATCAAAGATGGTCAAGCCCAACCTGTTGGCTGTCCTGATAGGGATAATGTTGCAGTTGGCTCCCGTATCCAGAAGAAGCGCTTTGTACAACATGAGAAGGCCTCCGGAGGCCATCAGCGCCATCCCTTGTGCCAAAGACTCGTTCAGGAGCTTGCATACAGGCTGGACCTGTGCCATGGCAGTGAGCTGTTCCTCTGTAAGACCACTGAGCATCTTCTTCTTCAATAGCTCGTACGCCTTAGCCTCCATGGTCCCTGCGTGCAGCTCGCCCCTCTCGCTGAAGTCTCTCACCCCGTAGCTCTCCTGGACGGTGGCCGCTGCAGCGGTTACATGCACCGTCGTCCTCCCCTTCCTGGGCTGCTCCACCATGTCCTCCGGCATCTCATCCAGAGGAACCTCTTCTTCGTCACTGTCGTCGCCCGACTCCATGCCCGGGCAATCGTCATCATCGTCACTGTCGTCGCCCGACTCCATGCCCGGGCAGTCGTCATCATCGTCACTGTTGTCCTGGCAGTCTGCTGCTGAGGCTGTCGGCACGGGGAGCTGGTTGTTCTCAGCCAGTTCCACCAAGGTCTCCACACCCCTTGGAGCTGTTATGCGACCTTCTGCTACGAGTCCAGCAGCTAGCTTACGGAAAGCTGCTCCCAGACTCTTGATCACGGAGGCCATGAGCTGCACCTTCCTCTGCATCTCGTCCGCCGCAGGCGCCATGGGCACCTGTGCGTCTGCCTCGTACTCCTCGGGTGTCTTCACTGGGAAGCCCCTCATGCGCTGGGTACTTCCCAGGGCTACTGCTGGAGCCGCCGTGAGTTCAGACTCCGCACTCTTGCACAGCGTCTCGGGGAGTGCCCCCAGACCCAAGGTGTTGAGGGCGCTCGAGAGCTCCTCTTCGCCCATCTCCTCGGCCATAGCTGAGAGTAACTCGGTTGGAGGGCCAGACGACACTCCTACCCCTGCGCTGCCATGGTGGTGCGCGCGTGCATCGACGGTGTGAGTCTCCCTCTCCGCGACGTGCGCTGCGACTGGTTCCTCGTCGGAGCCCTCATCCTCGGACAGCACCTGCGACTTCACACTGCCCGCACGACTGGCAGTCTTCCTAGCAGCCACCATGCCCTGGTACTCTGCTTTCAACGCCTCGGGATTGCCAGTGGCGCTCTTCTGCTTGTCCTCCGGTGACTGTTTGGCTCTGTACTTGTCTTTCTCGTCGTTGGACAGCTGCTGCCAGTCCGTCACCAGGATGCCCCAGTCAGAGTTCTTGAAGCGGTTCTTCAGATTGTACATGCGCAGGGCGGCGTTCTCCGCGTCCCACCACTTGCTGGAACCAAGCCTGCTCTCGTGGAATCCAGCAGGCATCTTGACGTGTTTATAACCACTCCTGCACTGCTCGGGATCGGACTCATGCCAGCCCCCTCCAAAGCAGCGCAAGCACTTGGGCTTGTCGTTCGTACGCACGCCCTCTGCTGGCGGTGGCGTCTTGTTGTAGGAGGCCTTCTTAGCTCTTTCGGCCACATTCACCTCCTTCTTCATCTTCTTAGAAGGTGGTGTATCTGCCTTCTTGCTGTTCTCCGGTTCGCCTGACTGCACCACCTCAGAGGACTCAATCTTCTTGATCGAGTTCTTTATGGCCTTGAGGTCAAGGCCATGCTGTCGCGCCTCCCAGGTGGAGTACTGGCAGCCACACCGTCTGGTGATCTCCTGGAGGAAGGTGAGGATCCAAGACTCTGCATCGCCCTTGAGCTTGTCTTGAACCTCGACGATGGCCTCCAGGTCCTTCCAGGTCACCCGATTGGGCGGCGGGAACTGTGCTCTCAGTTGTTCCTTCACCCGCGTCTGGAAGACCTTGATGCGCAGGTTGTCCACGCAGTCCTCGATGAAGGTACGCAGCTCTTCATCGCTCAACACCTTCCCAGTGTTGAGCTGCATTTCCCTGCGTTGGCACATCTTCATGTAGGTCAGCCCATCTTGCCCCACCTCTTGTGGCTTCTGTGTCAACAGATCCACTTTCTCTTGAGTCCCTTTCATCATGAACTTCTTGTCAAGGGCAGCGATGAAGCCCCTGAGCGCGTAGAAGTACTGGGTATCACGGGTGCCATCACGTCCCGTCAAGCCTTTCAGGGAGGTTCCATCAGTCAGATATTCGTCGGAAACCTCCCCTTGGGTATCTTGGTTCGTCACCGGCCTCGCTATCACCCACGTGGTGCCAGTGTTCATTTCATTGAAAGGGGGCCTAGCGCACGGAATGGTACCCTCGAGTGGGCCATGCTCGCTAGTGTCCTTTAGGACTCGGTCCATGTTGGAGGCCACTACCCCCCCTCTTTCATAGTTCTCGCGCCACCAGCTGAGAGCTTGTGAGTTCTCTCCAGCCAGACACGCAGGGACGATGTCCCACAGATATTCAAAGTCTGGGGGAGTCTCTCTCAGGGTCTTCATCTGTGCTTCGGTGAGAGTGCCAGCCCCGGACCTGAGCCTCCATCTGGAATTCGGCGTTCAGTTCTGAATGCGTAATCGACTGTTCCCCGTTCCCCCCCGTTGCGGAGCGCTCGTGTAACAAAGACGACACGTCACGATCCCCGTTCATGCATCGCCTGAGAGCGTGCTCATAACGATGGTGATGATCCGCGATCCGCGTTCTCGTTTCGCTTTGGATCGTAAACCGTCATCGGAAATCCCGAACGCACTGCACCGTTTCTTCGCGTTCCAGTAATCGATGACATCAGAAATGTCAATGACATCAGATGTCAGCAGAAATGTCACTGGCGCGCCATGGCGCATGGACACAGTATCGTGAGCTCTTGACTTCCCATTTAGTCTTACGTGCGTCTCCGAAGTTTGAAAGCACGGAGCCGAAAACCACACTGCAAACTCTGATTAGATCAGCCTAAATAATTTGATTGTATTGTGTTGCTAGTATAAAATAGTTTCTGATATTTTCGCGTACCGTATATTTTCCGCAGGTGGTTGGTCATTGCGTGGTCGCCGCAAGCAAGATGCGTTTGGTGTTTACGTAACCCACACACCCACGCACTTTGTCGCTTGCCCAAAACTATGATTTACCCCATAATTTTCGAACGAAATTTTGAGAGTAGATCCCGCCTGCGCACCTATTTTCCTTTCGTAATTCACTTACAGTGTTCGCAATTTGAAGTCCATGAGCACGTTTGAAAATGGTCCATGGCCGTTGGTCACCCACGGAATGAGCGGACACCATTCCCGCCAGGTGCGCTCACAACCTTTTAGCATGATCGGAAAGGTGCATCTACCTGCGCACCTTGATTCATTGTGATATCCTGAAGGGCAGGTGAGTTGGTATAGGGACGCTCGACATTTGATGTGGGGCTAGGAGCTCCCACGTTACGTGATGATTAAGTGATTTTTAAGTACTTGTTTTGTGTGCGTTTTCTGCCTTTAGGCTAGCTAGTTGGAAAAATGTGCTTTCAAATTGAATTCTTCGATAGAATTTTACAAGTGTGTGTGCCTGTTTGCATGTTTTTACTGGATCGTGAAAAACTGGGCCTTTTTAGCTTCTAAAAAGGCCCAGTCTAGGTTCCAAGTGTCGCAACTCAAAATTGCATAACAACCGCCCCATGGCTCTTGGCGAGGAGGCGGGATATAAATATCCGACGCACCGATCCCGGTTACCACCGACCCCAATTGCTTTTGGGCTCTGGTGGTGTGGAAACACTGGGAATCTAAGGTATGTCTCCATGCTTTCCGTAGCATGTCTTTTGCATTCATTGCTACTACAGTTAGTAGCAGTGCAACTTGTAGCGCGATTTGCACTTGCATAAATAGCGAGTATCGTGATATAGGTGCTTGTAGTTTTTAAGGTCCGACGATGCGAACTTTGTTTTAGATAGACAGTTCGCTCAAATGAGGCTGGGAGTGCGTTAGCCTTCGGCACGCCCTGGGGTGAAACCCAACCCAGCCAATTTAAGGTACGCTCTTGTCCTTGTTTGAGCTTTTTATTGCATCGCACTTGGTTTAGTCTTTCTTTTAATTAAGAGAGTCGGGTGTGTGTCGGGATAGTGACGGCAGGGAGCTTTTCACTTGTTCAACGACTCGATGAGGGATGGCCTTGCATAGTCAACACAGGTATATGCCTCGTGACAAGTTGCTCGAATAGTATGCAATTATGATTTTGCTAGACTAGTTTGCACTTAAATAAACTTGCTTTCAATTGTCCTGTCGGCACAATTTGTTGGTTAGTATTTCTTGCACAGTCACACGATTTTAGATTTTAATAAGAATCGTGTAAGGCATCAAACTGCATCTGTCCTTCACAAAAAAACCTGATTGCCTAGGACAGCAACATCGCTCCTTGCCTTCACTGTAGGTAGAACCTAGAGTTCCTCAGTCTAAATATGCGATTCAGTGGGGAGGACACTGTTATCGTGCAATCCTTTGTGCCTGAACCAGCTCGCGGGAACCATTGCGATTGAACTGCTGTGCCTAGGACAACAACATCGCTCCTTGCCTTCACTGTAGGTAGAACCTAGAGTTCCTCAGTCTAAATATGCGATTCAGTGGGGAGGACACTGTTATTGTGCAATCCTTTGTGCCTGAACCAGCTCGCAGCTCGCGGTGGAACCATTGCGATTGAACTGCTGGGTAATAGTTAGGCGAACTGGGCCGGATTCCCTTTAGGTAATCCTTCCCCACTTAGAGTGGTGGTTTATTTTTTATTTTCTTTATTTTCTTTTTATCAAACTGTTTTGTTTTAATGTATAGACTTATTTTAGCTATTGACTTTTAGTATTCTATAACGAATATCAACTGTAAGCTCGGTTTTCACATAAGCTGTTTGCATATTTTATTTGGTCGGTGCAAATCATGCAACCCTATGAGAAATATTTCATTTAGCATAGGTATCAAAATATTACACCTCCTTTGTGGCGTTGCAAAAACGAACTCCCTTGGCCACACATTGGTGATTGCGCCATTGAAGGAACCATTGTGGTCACGCTTTCTACTCTTGTAGAAGAAGGCGCCTGCACCCTTGGGCTGCGGGTTTGTTTGGAGCGCCCTTGATCCGCGAGCAACAAGGTATTGGCCTTGTTGTGATGTATGGCATCTTGGGTTTGAGTAGGTCTGACACTCTTGTGTCTGTGACCACTTGTCTCCCGTGGCGCCACAAAGAGGTGTAATATTTTGATGCAAAAATAATTTTCCAAATATGTGCTCC
>LGRX02016342.1:11618-76296 GCA_001247695.2 Cymbomonas tetramitiformis
GCGCCAGGCAATATGGGGGTGGACTTGTTCTTCGTGCTGTCGGGTTTTCTGATCGCCCATTTGCTGCTGAGGGAATGGGCGCGCAGCGGCACTGTGAACGTGGCGAGGTTCTTATGGCGCCGCTGGCTACGCATCTTCCCGGTGTACCTTGTAGGCGTGGTTCTGGATGTGGTGGTGGGCTTTGACTGGAGCGCGGAGGAGCGCTCGACATGTGTGCACGAAGGCTGGAGCAATCTCCTGTTCCTTAACAACTACATTAATCAGGTTGGCCTGGACCGTGCGCCCGGATCTCCTCTTACCCAAAACTTTCTTTGTATTGGGTCTGGACACGGACGACGGCAGACCAACCATGGCAGTATGCCAGTCAGCATCAAGGGAACCAGTGGTGTGTCGAGGGCACACCGACAGCCATCACGCCTTCATGGGATGGTAGAGGGGGTTGGGAGTCACGACGGTTTCTAAGGGCAAGAGGGGGTTCGAGTGCCTGCCTGAATAAGTGACGTGCCAGCTCGTGAGAACACGATCCACGTTTAGGCCCGGCCCATCAGTGGGCAAGCGTATCGCTAATGCTGGGCTGGGAAGCTGGGTTATCACAGACGTAGCAACTCGTGGTCTGGCCCCTCCCGGTGGGTGCCTTACACGTGTGGCATGATAGGGCTCCTCCGCGGGGGTTAGGGAGGGCAGACGGCCAAACGGGAGCAGCGGCATTTGCATCGCCCCCGAATGATCTCCGTCAGATAGATGACTGTTTTGCCAGCACTCCGCCCATCCTGGCCGAAGGGTGCGAGCCCTATGGAATGCATTATGCAGCCAAGAGCGGCACGTGAGACGCATCGGTCGCGGGGGTATGTGTGAGTGCAGTGGAGGTGCTTGATGCACACCTGGAGCATCGCTGTGGAGTTTCAGTTCTACCTCATCTCGCCGCTGCTCATCTGGCTCACGATGGCGCGTAAGGTGCCCATGTGGTTCATCACCCTGGTGCTCACTGCCTGCTCGCTTGCACTACGCTGGTACTTCATGGAGATGCACGGCTTCGACGGGTGCGGGAAGTACGTGTACGACAAAGTGTACACCCGAATGCCGCCTTACCTCGCGGGGATGACGGCGGCCCGACTTTTTGCCTCGGGAGGGTGGTACGCCACGTGTCCTTGCTGGCACCATGCGCCCCTGCGAGTCACTATACATCCCCACCTGTCTGTGGATACCACTGCGAGTCTCTGTGCACCCTTGTCAGTCTTACTGCATTCCATGCACCATCGCACAGCGAGCTCTGAGCTCAGAACACCAAGCTGACCAATATGTGTGGCTGTGATCCGAAGAGGCATTAAGGATCGAGGGCCTCAAGTGGCGTGTGTGCGGCCTGCTTGCAGCGAGGCCTGGAGGGCGCACCGAAGCTACAGACGCTGGGCAGGACATCTGCTGGCAGCGGCGGTGTGGGCGTCGATCACTTATATTGGTTATTCCCCGCGCGTCATAACCCGCTCCTCAATCCTTCAATTGCTGTGTGCTCTCTTATGTGATGTCACGTTGGCGAGCCCTGGAGTGCACCGTGAGCTCGGTGCAACTGCAGCAAATTCATTCAGCCAAGGAGCTGAAGCAAAGTGAACAGTCTCATCTGCAGGCGGCATGCAGGTCTCTGTCACAAGCGGACGAGGCGGCATCCAAGTCTCTGTCACAAGCGAGCGCATTTAATTACGAGGCGGCATCGTGAAGCTTGTGCGTTCTTTGCTTCCGAGGCTCGCTGACTGTTTGGTGCTGCTGCTCCGCCTCAAGCCCGGACGCAGAGGCTCGCTGACTGTTTGGTGGTGCTGCTGCTCCGCCTCAGGCCCGGACGCAGAGGCTCGTTGACTGTTTGGTGGTGCTGCTGCTCCGCCTCAGGCCCGGACGCAGAGGCTCGTTGACTGTTTGGTGCTGCTGCTCCGCCTCAGGCCCGGACGCAGAGGCTCGTTGACTGTTTGGTGCTGCTGCTCCGCCTCAGGCCCGGACGCAGAGGCTCATTTCCTGGCTCGGTATGAAGTAGCCCACCGTATGACCTACGTGTGCGCAAGGAGCCTGCTAGGCTTCGCAGTGGCGTACCTCATGCTCATGACGCTGTGGGGCAAGGCGAGGCTTCTGCGATGGTAAGCCCACAGCCACTGCCCAGCCAGACACAACTAGATACACCCCCTTCAACGTGACGACTTGCTCCACGCCCACAGAGAGCTCTCGCTTGCAGCAACTGAGATGCATGCTGCTTGCTGATGTGTTGTCCCAACCTCGCCATAACTTTGCATGGTTCCCCCTGGTCGCCATGGGTCGACCCTAACCGAGGTTAAAGCTGCGAAGGTGGATGGAGTGATGCACGCCTATACATCGGGTCCAACGAGCAGGCGGGATCTGCCTCCTTGTTGCTACAATGATAAGTATGCAGTGTGCAAACATCCTTCCCCGCGTCTCAGGAAGAGCTCCTAATCCACATGGCTGATTTCCGATGACCGCGTGATATTTCCCTTGGGTGAAGCTTTTTCGCTCCTCGGGCACCTTAGTGGCTCACATCACATACAAGTGCCTAGCCGAAGGACGATGGTGATGTGTGTGTTTAAACTTTAGTAGAACCAGTCATGTTCTTGTGCTCACTTGTTGGGCGCTCACAGGCCGTAGGTGATTGGTCAGGCCTAATGATTACTCACAGGCCATAGGTGAGTGATCAGGCCTAATGATTACTCACAGGCCATAGGTTAATGGTCAGACTTGACGATTAGACGATTAGTCACAGGCCATAGGTGAATGGTCAAACTTGACGATTACTCACAGGCCATAGGTGAATGGTCAAACTTGACGATTACTCACAGGCCATAGGTGAATGGTCAGGCCTGACGATCACTCACAGGCCATAGGTGAATGGTCAGGCCTAACAATCACTCACAGGCCATAGGTGAATGGTCAGGCCTAACAATCACTCACAGGCCATAGGTGAATGGTCAGGCCTGACGATCACTCACAGGCCATGTTAAGTGCCTTTGCTTACTTCCTTACATCCCTCGAGTAGTGGTGTACCCAATGTGACTAACTGCACTTGGCCTAGGAGTGGTTCCCTGCAGACTAAAAGTAGAGCATGCCCGTACTGCTCGCAATAGTCCACACAGAGTCTGTGCACCCAGAACCCGAAATTCGAGCACTCACTCTTCCCTAGTTCATCTGCCATTCGAGCAAAGTGCTTCAGATTGCTTCAGTTCTGCTCTTCAAGTATCAGATTGGCTGGTCCGGCAGATATTGGAGCTCGCCTACCTAGGGTATTGGAGCTCTTTTACTCGCCTGGTCCAGTGGCGTGGTTAAGCAAGGAAGGATGGAAGCGAGGTACTAGTGACAATCATTTTCGGTCACTCTCCTTTGCTCCTTCCCGTCCTTCCAAAAGTTCAACCCGAGCCTCCACCAGAGATTCTTCCCTGAGCCTGGGAGCTGAATTTTTCATGTGAATGGGCGATCCACTCCCCGCAGCAAAGCATAGAATTCCATGCTGTTAGGCTGCCGCTGAGTTGAGGAGTGAGTTGTTACAAGGTGGACTATACCCTGAAGGGAGACCTGAAGGTGCGGTTGGTGTGGGGATCAGGTTTCTCTCACTCCAAATCTTGGTTCCAGTGGCTAGGCTGTCATACACGGCCTACATCATTCAGTTTTCAGTGTTGGACCCGACCGCATATTACATGTATTTTAAGCCAGATGATGACGAGGCCACGTCGGCAGGGAAATGGGCACGTATGATGTCAATATGTATCCCCATAGTATTCTGCCTCTCTTTATTCATCAACATCCTGGTAGAGCAGCCGCTCATGGCACTTCGGAATCAAATGACACCAACATGGAAGTGGCTGCAGTCCAAAAACGCTAACCGTGTTGGCCGGGTGCTTTATACCGCCACTTTGCTCTATCTATTGTATGCTTCAATCACCTTCAAGGCAAACTAATTTTGAGTGGCATAACTGATGCGAATCCCCAATGTTTAGTGGGGGGGAATGTTGTCTTCTTCTTCTTTAGATGGCCACTTATAGTGAGATCTTAGTACCCGTTGGGCTAAAGCGGTATTTCTATGACTGGTACGGCGTAACTCAATTGAGATGTATACACCAAAGGTTGTGAAGCTAGAGCTAATTATAACTAGTGCAGTTTTCGTATCACAACTTTCTTATCCAGAAAGTTTTGCAGCAACATCTGTTTAGATTCACATGAGCATGCTACTATGATTGGCAAATCACATTAGATTCCATTTGATGGCCCGTTAGGTCCCATATTCAATCACATTAAATCACACATCGGCAGGTACATACTATCTGTCCAGGCATGCCCACTATCTTTACACTTAGGGGCAGGCATGCTTACATTGAATAGTGCACACTACCATGGATATGTGCATTGGAATCACTCAACACATTTTTGCAATCAAATCTATCATTCGGGCATTGCAGCTCGCATATGTTGGCACAGTGCGGGTCATTGAGCCGTTTATGTGGATTTCACAATTATCAACACGAATAATATATCAGTGGGTTTGATGCAACTTGTCATATTTGATTGTGATACATGCCGGAGTATACGGACCAGCAGTATCATCAGCGTGATGCATGTGGTATAGCACACATCCCCCAGGGGGGCAAGTAGTGTACATGTAGCGCACATTGCACCATTATGTACCCGAAAAGAGCAATTCCGACAACAGTTTATACGCGTTCACCGATTGACCTAAAAGCGCTCGGATAATTCTACACTGGACGACATTCTTACCGGTGTGAGATCACCTGTCATACTTCATAGATATCGGTGAATGTGGCGTCATAAAAAAAAGGGAAGACACGCAGGATGAGGATCAGTGCTACTCGACCGCAAGCTGACTTTCCAATGAAGCCCCATCTTCGACCGAGTCCACGCTCAATCGTCGCTTATGAGTTCTTAATCGCATTGATATCAGCATGGCACATGCACGTACCATCCACACAAATCGTGCGTAGACCCGTGTACGGGCTCCCCATGTACGCCTCATGCACCCCGCACGTGCATGTTTGCACCTACACACGACGAATGTCCCGTATGTGCGGCCGTCCATTTAAGCATGTATGATGCTGTGTTTGTATATAAGTAGGTCTGTCTCGCATGTTTCCCTCGGTTTGTGTTTGTCTCCGATTGTGTTGATGGTCCCGCAAAGTGCGGATCTTCGATATTCCGTGTTCGCGGTTGCAGTGCGGGATTTTGACTACGACCTTCGTCGCCCGTCCCCACGCACCGGAGATTGTGAGCTCCACCCTCCCAGCCTGTATTGGGTGTTGTGTGCATCGTGTATTGCATGTGCATGTAGCCTTGGACATACACAGTAGCACGCACTGGCGGCCTTAGCCTGACTTTGACCTAGTTTCGTGCGGGTCGCTAAACCCTAAAACCCTAAATCAGTGAGAGAAGGAACCTGAGCATAATGTTGCTTTCACCATTCCTTCATATCCGCAACTACAACAATCTTTGCATCCCGACTGATGGCAACCCTTGCGGTATTAGCTCTATCCTTGTGCCAGGAGGCACGACGTAGCTGCTGAGACATCACCCAGAATAAGGGGGTCTGAATTCATGAGAATGAGATTAGCGAACTATTGGGGAAATTAGTGAGTGAATGTGACATTCATCTGAGCGAACAGTTGAGGGAAGTAATATATGTGCTCAGAGGAGAGAATAAAGAGAGGCGACAGAGTTGGCCTCTCAAACTTGGCTGCAGATGAAAATACATATATGCAACACAACACTTGCGACACGGCCGCCAACGCGTCCACCTGATTTTTCCCGCCTTATGATAATTTTATTTCGATAATCGTATGGAAGTTCAGCGGCCTATTTTTCGTTTAATGGTTACTAAACTGTGTGTTTTGACGCGTTTAGAGACGAGCAGAAGCTCGGTATGCCGTCATCAGGTCGAAAGAAGCAGGCATCTGAGCCACTGCCTGAGAGTCTAGAGATACGTCTCAAGCAGTTACTGAGCAGCGCGGCAGCAGCTTTGCGTCTTCTCAAACTTACAAAAATGAATTTTACCGCGTTGCGACAAGAAGAGTCAAACACATCAGCGGCATCAGAACTTACAAATCTCACAGACTCACAAGTAGTGTCCAAAAGTCTGCTCGAGGCAGTCAGACCAGTAGGCGCAAAAGCACTTGCGACTGCAGCCACAGCTGAACGCGCCATAATCTCTCAGAATGGAAGTGGACACAAAATAGGACCACAGGACATCCCACTATGAACAGCAAGTCAGCAGGGTCCAAGTGTCAAAACACAACGCCGGAAATTATTGCGAGACGCCAGCAGAGTGGCGAGACAATCTGCGAGCAGTGACAAAAGCGAACCTAAATTCACCGACAACCATAACGAACAGACGATACCGGATGTCGTATGTTCTTTTTCACTCGACTGTCAGTGTCACTGAGCGAATGTTTTCCGCATGAAGGGCGCATTGCGCCCGATCGGCATCATTTCAATCACTCCCGTCACGGGACGATTGATTCTTCGAGCCAAGATGCAGCCCGATGCGTGCGACTTTCGTCATTTGTCGAATAGTGGACGACGATAAATGAATTTCGGACAATCCCAAATTGCATCGGCCTTCGGGATTAGTTTAATACGCATATTTCTGCTATCATCCGCATGACTTCTTATCCATTTACCGCTCGTCGTACAACTGTAGTATGATCACTGCCACATATTGTATATGCATATTTATAGGATATTGGACGGACAACAGAAGAACCCCCGCCTATTCCAAATTGCATCAAGTTGTCAGAATTTATACGATACTTATATATTTGCGATGATTCGCAAGACTTACCGATTTACTGCCCATCGTCCTACTGTCGTAGGATAACGGCCGAATATTGAATGGGGCGATTTACAGCACGATCTCGTTCACCGTATTACCTTTATGTGCAACGCGAGTCACAGATCGATGAATTATATATTGCACACGCTTAAATACAGTCGAATCCGAAAAGTGAAAATATACAGTAATGCCACGGTACGCACCACGGTACCACGGAATGCGCGTCCAGTAATAATTTGTTATACTCGACAGATAACGTCAACCTCATAGATGATGAGACTCCTGAATTTGTATTCGAAAAAGACGTTTCATGTGATTTATACAGTCTGACGTCACTCGTGTATAATGATTCAAAAATGACTTGTCGCGAGGATTATATTCCTTTTATACGCCTGTTTCAGATTGTGTCCAATATTCTGGAATGGCACGATTCGAATAAATATGCGAAATAACGGCACACTCGAAAACCCCAGATGTAAGGGGATGTCACGCTGAGGGGAATGTATCTCCCATACAGTAATCGCCCATATTTAAGAAAACAGGGATTTCGGGCCGGCCACCGTACTCATCGAGTTGGGTACCCCCCCCGCCGCCCCCCCATTTTCTTAGCTTAATCACGGGGAAGCTGATTACCCCCCCACTGTATGGGGGCCTGCTTCTCCCTGTTTCACCCCTCGCCGTGTGTGTGACATGTGACACCCAGTTAGCCGTGACACCGATCCGTGACCTGCCAGTTAGCCTGCTAGTTAGACTAACTTATCAGTTTTTATGTTATCACCGTTCCGAGCACCCGGCCCTGCGTGTTTTCTGTGCTTTACTGCCAATATATTTACCCGTTACAAATATATTACCAGATCATTCTTCCTATAAGGTTATCGGTCCCGTACCGCGCTAGTGGTGCTCACAACATTTTGCTCGCTTCGGCCTCATCGCCGATTCTACATCCGTTTTTTTACCATTCTTATCCGTCAGCGGTTTGAGGACATCTCCGTTACCGTCCTTGCCCGTTCGAGTGCTCCGCCTACCGTTTATGATTGGTGGTTTACTTTTCCGTTCGAATCCATTCTTATCCGTTACCACTTCCGTCGAAATTCTGGCATCTTATTTCGTTCCAAGTATGTCTCAACAACGTCAAAATACCCTTGCAGAGGCTCTGCGGTCTGCAAGGCGGACTGGCGCCGCATCCCCGCAGTCCTCACCGTCATCACACGCCAATTCACCTGGCACATCGCGTCCAAGGAGGATCGTGACCACCGTCTCCTTGCGTTCGCGGCCATCGTCATTACGGCCATCGCCGACTGCCTCCATGTTCTTCAACGACCCGTCAGTACTTTCCTCCACTCCGCGGTGGAGGAGGGGAGGGAAAATGAGTACCTGGAGCAGCTGTCGTACGCCTTCACCTATTCCACCGACATCGTCACCATTTTGCGCACTGGAGGGTACAACCCTAAGAATGGTTTTACGCTCGACAACGAGACTGCCGACACCGATTTTACTGCCCTCCTCTCCGCGCTCCGTCACGTTCTCTTCCCCGTCTCCTTCACGGATTTCTCCAAGATCCTCGACCTCGAGCACGATTATGACTTCTACCACGTCGTCCTAAACGAGATCGTGTTCACCGTCTTACCAGTTGTTCTTCGTGGTACTGCCTTGGCTTTGTACACCGAGGCAGCACGTGACCACCCTGGGGATGGCCGCTACATTCTTCAGCGTCTGAGGTACGAGGTGGAGGGAGTGCCGGATTCCGACACGGACCATTTTTGGGTCAAAATGCGTTCCACCATCATCGACGAGAACAACGACCCCGCCCCCCAACTTACCACTATCCGTGACTTGGGCGACAAGCACGCGCGCATCAACGTCGGGCACAGCGAGGAGAAGCGGGTGAAGGACCTCTACCACATCCTCGCCACCTCCGCCAAGCACTCACCCTTCGTGACCCCGTTGTACGTCCCCATCATCCGTGAACTCCGTGGTGGTGCGCGGTTCTCTTTTTCCACATTGTGCCTACGAGTGCGCACGGTGTGGAGGGAGGAGCTGCCTTTCGCCACCCCCGCCGCTGACACCGTCCCCCCCTCTCCCCCTGGTGGTGGTGGTGGTGACGCGGTGCCTACCGTCCGAAAAAGCCGTCATTCAATTCCGCCTCCGCCCATCGCGAGCCGACCCACTCCATCAAGCCTGTGGGTGAGTGGCGGCCCGAGCCGCCTGGTGCCCTAATCATGCGCTGGAAGGGTGTCGGGTACCCGTGCATCCTCTGCTTTCGGTTGTGGGGGCTCACCGACGCTCACCATGACACGAAGGGCATTTGCCCCTTCACGTGCAAGGAGGCCTACAATGCATCACGTGTCCCCGACTCCGCTCTTCCAGCGGGCAATCGACCGCTGCCGCGTGAGCGTTTGCTGCCGCCCTCGCCTCGTTCCAGGAGGTGCCACCGCCCAGTCCGTGGTGCTCGCGGAGCAGCAGCCTGACCCGCCGCCGGATGCGGCGGTAATGACCTTCATGGCCCCTCCGGCCGACCCGCCTCCATCTCTCGATCACTCGCCCGCCGCGGACTCCGACGTGCACTCCGTGCCGGCCGAGGGTTCCGACACGGCAGGCATGCCACAGCATTGTGGGAGTCTGGACTCCGCCTTCGACTCCGAGCCGATTACGATGCTGGGTTTCGCCGAGGGAGATGAAGATTGGCCAGCTTTCCGTGAAACTCCATGGATTCCGCCGTTCGTCGGGAGCTCCAAGACCGATCAAAAGAACTTACAATGAAACATGCAACCTAACCGTAGCCGATTCACTTGCTGCACAGTGCCCATGCTTGTTTACAGCTAGTTGGGCCTCTGGCTCCAAACATTAAGTGACATTGAGTTTAGGTTTTAGGGATTGCTTGCTTCGGGATGTCCACTCACACCTTCGGGGTGAGGTGTTGTCACGGGGAAGCTGATTTCCCCCCCACTGTATGGGGGCCTGCTTCTCCCTGTTTCACCCCTCGCCGTGTGTGTGACATGTGACACCCAGTTAGCCGTGACACCGATCCGTGACCTGCCAGTTAGCCTGCTAGTTAGACTAACTTATCAGTTTTATGTTATCACCGTTCCGAGCACCCGGCCCTGCGTGTTTTCTGTGCTTTACTGCCAATATATTTACCCGTTACAAATATATTACCAGATCATTCTTCCTATAACTTAACCCGCGGTGTTGGTGACATACATCGGCATGGGTATGCCGGTTCAATGGTGTGTATCATATCACATCACCATGCTCTTCATACGGGCCATATATACGTTGCCGATATTCATTTATTGCTTAAAACACGCCATTTACGCCTTGAGTATGGAAAACATTGTAAAAGTAATGTTTTTTTCTTGTTTTTTGGTGTTTTTTTCGCCTACTTGCTTGAATATTTCGATATATCGACGCGTTTTACCAAAAATATCATTACCTATTCCAAAACATGAATAAAGGAGATTGTTTTCTGGTCGTGGGATGACTTATTACTCGATTATGCGGTTGCGAGAACTCAATTTTCACAAATTTGGTTCCTGGAACGGCGTGTTTTTTTGCTTGTATATTGTCGATATAACGTTATATATATCATGTGCGCATGCATGCAATAGCTCAACATGCCCTTCTATGGGTTGTGGAACATATGTCGAATCTCGTGCACCTAGCATGATATCATATACCACGAACACAATGCATTTGTAAAATATATGTTTTTCGCAAAAGGTTCCATCCGCTCCATAGAGGTTAACACTGTATTCTCTTATTTCTTAACACTGTCGAGAGAAAGCTAGCCAGCCGTACTCATCGAGTTGGGTACCCCCAAACGCCGGTGGTTTCTTAACGTCGGGTTTTCTTAAAAGTGAGTGATTACTGTAGAGGCGAACTTTTGAACATGCACTTTGCATTTGTTGTTGGCATCCGCCCTTTGCGTATTTCCGCCCGAACCGGAAATACAAATCAGTCACAATGCACTTCCCTTGAATGAGGCCACGGGCTCAAGGGAAGCGCTTGCGTATGACAAACCGTTACTCGAAGAAAGTTCACGGAAATTATGGCGTTCTTCCTTTTAGTATGCGCCCAAATCCCTCACGTGCGTCCCTCAAAAATCGGTTCTCACTCGTGTTTCCAAGGAGCATATTGTGCACGCATGCCCCTCGGAAACGAAAACGCCTTATCAGTTACTGGAATATCTCGGTTCACGGATATCAGATAGTCACAGAACCAACATAGCTAAAAACACTTAAGATAATCAACCCTAAGCTAGATATGCCCGGAACGGTCTCGGACCTAGCTACCTGTGGCACCTCGGTGTGGCACAGCACGAACCTACAGGTCAATCATCAGTCCAGTGTTGGCTACCTAGGAATCTGTCATAGGGGCCTGCACCGGGACTCCCGGTCAGGGCCAGGGCTCTATATCGGTTTGGTTTTTCGGTATCGATACAATCCGATATCCGAAAAACGGTATCGATAATCGGCACAATCGATAAAAAATCGATTACTTGGACATTTATATGTAATTTGTTATAAATTAAATATAGAACACCAAAACCTGCACAATCGATAGTTAGACATTGCAATCCGATAATCGGCGATAAATACGATATATCGATAGTATCGGTTATCGGAAATATCGATATAGAGCCTTGGTCAGGGCTACCTATACAGATTTCAGCACGGTGTCAAGATAAGTCGGATAAGTCAAATAAGTTAGGACAGGAGCCAGGTTATTGACAGACCTAACTGCTAATCCAACTGTGCAATTCTGATACACAAATTGGAACCCTCTAGCTAGCACAAGTGCAGAAAACTACGGGCAAAGACGTTCCGCTAAACAACTGAAAAACACTGTGTCAGCAAGTCAGATTGAAGAGTGTCAAAGATGTCAAAGCAAAAGCATACACCGGATTGAAGAAGTTATCGTCGATGTGAAAGTACATCTCAGCACACCACCAGAAACGGTGGTGTACTGCCAGAGTCAGAATGGCTACTGCCCCGGGGTCCTTATTACAGGACCCAAATCGCGTTGGGTCCTTTCACAAGGACCACGTTTTCACGATTTTTAATTAGCACCTTCTTGAGATATATTTAGGCAACCACCAATAAGGTAGAGTAATCATGACCCAAACTAACTTGTCCTATGACCGCTTGGCATATATCTAATGTGGCATGCGTATGCTAGTAGCATTACTACTAGTAACCCTGAAATGTTCAACGCGGTTGTTTTTCAAATGTTTGAAAACGAGGTGTGTCGCTCTCGATTTTCTTTTTCAAACAAGATTTTGAAGCGCACATCACCAGCGTTATCTTAAGTTGATAGGATACATCATAACCAATGATGGGTGGGTGGTTGTATATGGTGACATCCCATTATAGGCTGCTTTTATAGCACTTGCATCCACCCTACACGTGGAAAAACATTGCTTGATCTAGCGACTGCAAGCGTTTTGTGTATGATTCTTTAAATGGAAATTGAACATACCATATAGGAGAAGCCTAAGAACTGCCAGTGCACATGATGTAGTTGAAATATATCTATAACTTTATTTTTAGAATGATTTTCATAGGCTGAATATGGTGTGGTGGGCTCATAGTACCATCGATTTAATGCACGAGCGCCCTTTCGTTTTGGAGGGTCATTTTTATACATATTTCTTGATCAAAAGGGGAGATAACATAAATACCTAACGGGTGTTTCCCGTCTACTGGTGACCGGGTCACCCACCCTACTATAGGAAGTGACATGTGACAGTTTCGGGTGTCACAGTGTCAAATCCAGCAATTCGTTTATCTTTATAATCAGTCTACACTTGTACGAGCCTTTCACAGTGACACCCGATATATTGGCGTAACAATATTTCTCACCTAACCAATATATATTTCTCACCTAACCAATATAAATATTTCTCACATAACCAATAATATAGATAATAACCCGCCAACCCTAAGCTAGATATACCCGGAACGGTCTCGGAGTCGGAACGGTTTCGGCGGACCTAGCTACCTGTGACACCTCGGTGTGTCACAACGAACACGAACCTACAGGTCTGTCATCAGTCCAGTGTTGGCTACCGGTAGGAATCTGTCATAGGGACCTGCACCCGCGGGACTCCCGGTCAGTCGGGTTGCCTATACAGATTTCAACATCATTCGAGGGTGTAAGATATCATTCCGCTGAATGTTGTGTGAAAAAATATCACCGCCTGTACACCAAGAAATATATGCCGCATACAACAAGCACACCCTCCGTTTTCATCGTTAAAATGTAAAGAAATGCTCAGTCAAAGTCATGAAGGGGGTGACTTTGTGTCACTGACAGTCAACCCCCTTTCCGTGTCACCCCTCACTGCGAGTGTCACTTGCAGTTTGTCAGGTGCTCTCCGACAGACAATCCGACACCGCACACAAAACCCTGAGTAATTATGTTATCAAATTGTGTTAGCCGTTCGTTTGCCCGTTCCTGACTGTTTCCTGAAGCTGTGAATATATATCTTAACTATATATATATATCACACTCTTCGTGAGGTTATTCAAAGCTTTGTCGGAACGCTCAGAAGCGAGGAAGTTGGGATTCTGAGACGATCGAGCGGCAAAAGCGCAAAACTGAACTCTCAGGGTTTTCGAGTAACTCAACCCTGCGTCGCACGGCTCTCCCTAAGCCGCCGCGGCAAAGACTGGGCGTGGCATCCCCTTAGTTTATCCCTTGATCACGAGGGGTACAATATGACGCTGGTGTATGGGTATCGTATACTGTACCCGTGTGGCGGGTATGATGAGTGTGGTAGCACATGGCTATGGCTGCCGGAGTGCCGGTAGCTACAGTGGCTGTTCCCATTATGACGTGTTCCCATTATGACGCACTTCAGATTTTCATTACAAACTCCATATTCTAAGACAGTAGAATCTTCGATTTCGCAATAAAAACAAGGGATTTCACTCAATCGTCCAATCGCGCGATATATAAAACTTGTGTGTAAATGATTTTTGTATACAAATGTAAATTCTCTTGCTGTCCAGTAAAATACTCGAAAAAATAGCGCGCGATTCCATGAAATAGCGTTCAAACGCGTGATATATTCGATATGACGGAACGGAGCTAGAAAAGGACGGGTAACGAAAAAAACAATTGTTTACAGCGTGTTTCCCCCTGATTTTTGTCGATTCGAAGCTTGGTTTTGTATACACTGCATATATTATCTCCCAATGATATTCGAGTTGGCGTCGCGGACCCAGCGCGATATATAAAATACCCCCATTTATATATCATGGGATGGTCAAAATTTTCATTTGGGCACGACGTTTGGGTGCATATCAAGATTTTCCGTATATTTATACACTAGCACCGAACGATCAGTTTGTTTCATAACAAATCTCATATTAAGGCGTTGCGTCATAATGGGAACAGCAGTATCGACCCTCCACCAATGCGCAGGGTTGTGGAAGCTCGAGATTTTAATATTTTTAAATTCGGTTTTTTGGGAACTCATCTTGACAAGGAGGTAGTTGTCAGGCACTGCCTATCTTGACAATGCGCACGTTGGCGAACTTGTTCGCCGACGTGTCATTGTCAAGACAGGCAGTGCCTGACAACTAACTTGTCTTGCGTTGATCCCCTACTAACCCAAAGATCGAAGGTGACCAAGGTGTCCACGAGCGCCGCTTGACAATGTTGAGCAGCGCTTGACAATGTTTGTGAGAGACGTTGCCCTTTATCGTCGTCCATTTAGTCAAATTAATTTTGAACTCTACCGTCGATCCCCAGCCTGTTTTCCGCTTCTCGACTGCACTCGATCTGCGGAAGGTATAAATCGTTTGCGCAAGATGTACCTACAATATAATCAAGTATTTCACGTTTCCCCATCCAAGGTACAAATTATACAGTTTTCCCACCACTTAATTTTTACTCAGATTATTTCACTATACAGTCCTCCCACCACTGTATTTATACTCGATACTGAATTTCACTATACAGTAGCATACTGAATTTCACTATAGGAATTACAGGAATTTCAGAACTTGTATGCTACTGAATTTCACTATACAGTCTTCCCACCATTGAATTTATACCAAGATTATTTCACTTTTTCCCACCACCGATTTCATATGTAAGTTTCCATTTTAAGTTTTGAAGGTGATGGCCGATCGAACGTGATGACCGATTTTGAAAGAGCTGGCAGAGGATTTCGCGTCGCGCCATTGGTGTGTATAATTTCTGTTGCAGCCCACATCCACATCGGCGTCTTTGATGACAGTGTCACCAACTTTCATTTATATGTGAGCTTTGCGGCATTGCGGACTTCGCAATCTAAATATAGCATAGTGTGACAGGCTGACGACGTTTAGCGCCCGCAGAAGAATATGTATGTATGTATGTATGTATAATTTCTGTTGCAGCCCATACAGGCGTTTTTCATGATGGTGTCACCAACTTTCATTCTGGGAGCTTTGCGGGCTTCGCAATGTAAATGGAATGCTAAAAGAATAGTGTGACTGACGCTGATCCCGCTTCCCACAGATTTTATAATTCCTGTTGCAGCTCATACAGGCGTCTTTGATGACAGTGTCACTAACATTCATTCTGGGAGCTTTGCGGGCTTCACAATAATAGCATAGTGTGACAGACGCCGTCTTGCGTCACGCCGAAGATTCCATATATAGGTGTACGATTCCTGTTGCAGCGAAGTTGTGAATTGCCTTTTTGTTTTATTAATCCTGAAGGCATTAACCTGTATTTTAATATTTCATATATGATGTTACATAATATCACGTCATCATATTTCATTACGTAAAATCACGTCATCATCGAAATTCGATGCGCGCGCATATTCGACCATCCATTATTCAATGATCCCCACCTGTGTTATAAAGGTTTTGCTAATTTTCGGTGTTCATCATCAAAAGCCCGCGCGGGCGAGTGGATTAAGCGGGGGTGGCGGTGGGCGGTTGGTGTGGTGTGAGGCAGGTACCTGGATCGAAGCCACAAGTGGAGCGCGATGGAGCAATGGTGGCGAAGCGGTACAGGCGCCTCGGTGGCGTCCCCGGAGAGCCGGGGGGGTCGCCGGGGCGCAGGCGAGGCAGGGGAGCTGATCTGGGACACGTTATTAGCATTTATGCTCCCAGGATATTTTTCATATAAATATTTTAAAATATTTCTGAATATTTCTGAATATTTTTATATTTTTATATTTTACTTTTTCATGTATAAATTTAAATAAGCGGCGTCTTGACAAGAACCCTTGTCCGCAGACGTGTCATCCGATGTGGACCAACCACAGTACTCCATTTTTAGCAACGCAAGACAAGGTGACATCTCGACCGTTTGCGCGCGCATATCGAATTATCGAGCTCGTCCTGAGGAACGATCCAAAAAGTGCATCATAATGGGAACAGCCACTGTACCGATTCCACGTCACTTCCAGTGGCGATGGCGCTGGCGTTCATAGAAATGCTGACGTCGATGAGTTGCATCGTGAATTCGTGATCAACCACGTCGACAAGAATGCTAATGCTTTATACAGAACAGTAATTGGATAACTAAAACTATTGGATATCTTTTTGAAATGTGATCGGATGGCATCTAAATTTAATTGCAATATCCAATAATATTTAATATAATCGACGGTTTGGATTAGAGCATGCTTTATAGTTACGAAGTTACCCGCCTCACCCCGTTTTGTGTCAAATTAGAGGTTAGAATCGAGAATCTGAGGAGAGGGAGTTAGAGATGGCAAATCGCCATCGTTCCGATCGATCCAACCAAAAAAAATCGGGTGTCACATGCCACCTGGTACCCCTGCCCTGCCGTCCAACGTCATCCGTCATCGACAGTCGGTATGAGGTGGAGCATCCCACTGCCTACGATCAACGATGCAATGTTGACGTTCAGCTCACTCCTACCGTTGAGGCGCTTCTGCTGCTGTTCAACTGTGTGCTGAGACAGAATATTTTTCAATAGTTGAACAGTCGCAGTTCGAGTTGTGTCACACGACAGAGTGAGTGCACAGGACAGCGGCTTGACCTTGACGTTGAGGTTGACGTTGAGCCAGACGAGAGATGATGAGCTTCGTGTTCGAGCTTCAGCTTGCGACATCACATGCACAAATATGTGTGTCACACAATCGACGAATCGAAGATGTGGGAAATCCTACAACGTGGTCCAATAGGATATTGGAAACTTTGAGTAGTGCCAAATTCCTGAGTTCGGTTTCCTGATTCTGTTTTCGACTAGAGCGAGTCGCGCTCTCATACTGAGCACACAGGATTCCCCCAGGTTTAAGGTTACGATTTATAGTAAAGTCCTTGATGCAAACATGAGATATGTGCTCTGGATGGATATTAAGCTGCACATGATAATGAATATATGCATATAGATGTTCACGACGCTGACGATATCTTCCCACGTGATCATGCGTCGACATTTTGAAGAAAGAACAGTCAGTGTCAAGTGGAGTCGTTTCCAGTGAATGGTTATTGGTGATAAACATGTTACGAACCTTGGCAGCTCACAGTATAGGCACAAATTTATCTAGTGGTAACGCCACCACCGAGAAGCTGAAGCCGCATGCTGTTCGGCTGCGTAGACAAGCTTGTCCCCGGGTCACCTTATTCCCGTCCCGACGCTCGTCCTTGCACTGTCAGGTCTCCAAAGTAGATACGGTACCCTCGCGCGTGATTTCGACAGGCTATCGTCGGCCGAGAAATCTAAAGAAGGGGTCTACAGTGGAAAGGTATCAAAGGCAGCCATCGAAATCAAATGAGAATGTCGTCGCTGTTATACCTACAGACCGGCCGACGCCCCGAAACTGCGACGTGCTCGAATTGGAGCTCCGAAAACAGCTCCACGAGACGAACTTAGTTGGCGCTTGGCGCCTTGTAGATGAATATGCTGAGCAAGAGCTGTATCCTACCCAAGCGACTTACAAGAAGCTCGTCCAAGGTTTGTTCTCGACGACGCTCGTTTAGGCGGCGAACGCCGCAAACACGCTCGACGTCACAGTGAATGCCTGCATGCTAGTGAACGTTTGATATTTGCGTGATTTTCTTTTTTCTTACGTATGATGAAGCATCGGGGAACGGTCGATTGAAAGGCTAGCCAGTGACTCGGTTTTCTAGGTCTATTTGTCCTCAAAGTTAGACGCTTTGGCAATCCTGAAATATTCGTCGACAGCGAGATTTAAAGTCATCTGCTGTATTTGGCTGCTGTCATAAAGATTTGTAGGGGACCTCTGTTTTACTCCTTGTCGACTGTGGCTCTCAGCAAGCTCACACCTTTTCTCGATTCTGGGGGTTGCTGCCTTTGAGACGACTTTGTTGTGGAACCTAGCCTGTGCCTGTGTGATATAACAGCTGCCGCCTTTTACCCTTCTGTATTACGTGCCCATTGCTCGCTTGGTTAAATGAAGTATCACATCACGTATTCTTTTTGTGCCCCGAATCTGAGCGCCTTCCGCATCAGAACGCTACAGATCGCGTGCGTGGTTCCCTCCGTTCTCCACTCTAACAGTGGGTTTTCTTCTGATGCACTGGCTTGCGCAGAGTTCTGCTTAAAAGGAAGGGCCGATCTTGCGCGCCAGGTTAATCTTCCCTAACCCTCGCTCCCACGTGCCACTTTCAAAGGACCCCTTCCTCGTTCTCCTCCTGCACCTGGAACACTGCGCACAATGGAGGCCTCGGTGCTGTGACACTCACAGTTCTTGGTCGTTCTAGGCCTTCTGCGGCATCCCCACATGGCCCTCCACCTGCGACGTGCGCTCTCGCTTGCTTCCTGTGTCCACCTCAAGGCACCACTCAATGCCGCCGGTGCTCTTCAAGAGGCTACTGGCAGCCCGTGTACTATACGCACGTATACCTCTTCCAGTTGGTTGTGTTGCCTCCCGCGCGTGTCACTCCTTCTTCAGTCAGGGTCGAGGCGCGGTGGTAGAGATAGTGTACCTTCTGCACCTGTGCTCGAGGCACGTGAGACAGTACGGCGAGTCTTGCCAATGCGCAAGCCAGTACAGACCGCACAGAGTCAACCTCGGAAAAGGCTCTGTAGTGGGGCTCTCGTTGATGCTAACACGATGCTGCACTCCGAGGACTCAGCCCTGGTTCAGTGAAGCCAGAGAGCCTCGTAAACCTGCAATATAACCAAAAGTGCACTTCCGAATGCTGGGCTCCCAAGGCTGGTAGCCTATCTGCGCACTTTCACTGTACGGCTTCGTACCTGTGTTCGTGCCAGTGCATCGAAGTTCCTTGAAATTTCTGGAAAGCCCTTGGATCTTATAACCCAAAGCAATCCTGTTGTTAGATGCTTTGAGTTTTAGGCGTTGGTGTCCGCGACTTGGCAAACCTGGAGCGACGGGGGCACTGAGACCTCTTCTGATTGAAACGGGCGACATACTCTGGTGGAGTGGCCAGATCAGACACCGCAGAGGCACTAGGGAAGCAAACGTATCTTTGCGTGCGTCTCACCTCGATCACACAAGGGAGGTGCCGTGCCATGTATAGGTCACGTCGCTGATTTGCGTTGTGTGGGGAACACTGGGGGGGCATCTCCCGCTGCAGTCGTACAACAAACTCAGTAACCAGGGGTTGATGCTCAACGGTTCGCTGCATCGCCTGCTCATAGTTTCGACGGCAAGGTGCACCTCCCCGCACTTTCCAGCTCCCCTAGCAGCTAGGGAGCCTGTCCCTCTTGGGGCTTCCGGACAGGCCTTGCTGTGCCTGGGTTCTCACCAGAAGTTGTCACAGTCAGGGCTTGATTGGTCCTGAGTGCTCCTTGGCTGTTGCCTACACGAAGTGTTTCGAAAACACTCCGCGGCGTGTAGAAGGACTGCAGACGTTGGAAAAGATGCAGGGGTGGCATGCTATGCTTCGAGATAACTAACTAAGCGGATCCCTCATCGGATGTTGGTGGGCTGAGGGGCTTGCAAGCTGGTTCGGGGTGATGATAGGACGGGGGGGGCTGAAGGGGTTGAACGCTGGCTTGCGGTGTGACAGGGAGGAGAATCAGGCCCCCTTGGCGTTGCAGCTGTATCAGGAGTACACTGAGGAATACAAGAGGGTTCCGACCGCCGCGCTCCTGACCACCCTTGTCACGTCACTCGCCCGCCACTACCGCAAGACCAGCCGGCAAGCTCCCTCTCACTGCCCCTACGCGAGGCTGGGAACCCCCTGCACAACCCTGTGCACCCTCCTTAAGGCACCCCTTTCGTCGACATCCAACCCTGCTCATGTCTTGCCTTTTCTTGTGGTTTCGGTTCAAGTAAATCCACGATTCCGCTTCAGGAACGTTGTCGATGGTGGCTCTTCTCATGCCAGAAGTCTACTCTGTCCGACATTGTTGAAGGGGGCCTGTACACGGCACGCCCACTGTAGTAGTGCTGTGAGTTCAGGCATATGCGTGAGATCTATGTGGATGATTCTTGAGAATGGGGCTGCCGGTTGTGTGTGCCGCTGCAGACAACAGTATGCGGAAGGTGCAGTGTCTCTGTGGTGGGAGCTTTGCGCGCTTGGGAAACCGTTGGATCTGCCCTCATGCAATGCTGGTGCTCCCTCACCCTTTTTTATGAATCTTCTGTTGTCGCTTGCACCATCAGTCAAAAGCAAGCATTGACCATGTACAGCACACAGCCTCATTTGAGGGCGCAGGGTTCCCTACACAAGCATGCTATGACCCTGTAAAACCAGGAATCGGGTTTCAAGCACGTTCATATGCTAAAGATCACGTGACGTGATTCAAGTTTGCTCAGCTGCTCTGAACTGCTGATTAGAAGGGCTAAAGTGTGCCCTCACCCGGTAAACACTGCACCGTTTGTTATCCATATGCTCAGGCCCCCGAGCACCGTGGATCGCGACTAAAGCACGGTCAGATCCATCAATATGCAATCCATCATCCAAGTATTCTTCTCGTTAGTTGTCGCCACGGATGCATCGAACGTGTACCTCTCAAGGCGGACCATTTGTGCCTAATGTGTGAGTGGTAGCACGCTTAGTGTGTGCGAACCGTGTGGGTGGTAGGTAGCACGCTTAGTGTGTGCGAACCGTGTGAGTGGTACCTGAATCAATCCGAAGATATCCTGTATGGTGACCGCCACGTGGCGGTGTGCATGGTGATGGATTGTACGCAGCTCGCTTCAGCGCGGGAGAGGGGGTCGGGAGGGCGCTCCAGGCATGATGGCAGCTGGGGCCGCGGGAGATATCAAGCTGGCTCATGAGATCGCGCAGGCAATGCTGGCGCGTGGCGGGAATTCCCGCAGCGTTAGAGGTAGAGGCCCGGCGGCACTGCACTGCGCGGACTGTTTGCTTCGGATTCGAAGGTGGCCGCTCGAAGTCTTCCTGTCAGAGGAACAAAGCCTGTGAGAGTGCCATGGTGTGCTATCTGCATACGCGGCTCTCGTGGCCGCGCCGGTCACCGCGTCCGGTCACATTCTAGAGACGCGTTCCTCAGAGGACTGAAAGCATCCCGAGCTCTCAACTGCATGCGGGCTGCCACGACGGCATCGCCATTTGGCGTATCATGCGATTGGACCTGCAGCCCCCCCTCCTTCACACATCCCTGCGGCCTACCTGCATGAACAGATTCCACGATTGCACCGCGGGCAGGCATTGGCGAGATTGCTTCACGAGTCAGTCCTCCCGGAACCAGTAGCAAGAGCCAATCAGAGACTTCTGTTGCAGGATATGTGCAAGTGGGCATTCACTACACTGCGCCGACGTGTGCATGGGCTGTCATGCGTGCAGGGACCAGGCTGGCAGATGACGTCTGCATCGGCTGCAACGCGTTCAACCACTTGATCATGGGTGTGCGCCCAAGCGACCGCCGCTGGCAGGTGCCGCCGGTATGGCGGGCGGTCCAAAGCGGAGAGCGCGCCTCCAAGACGCTGTGACAGCTTTTTGCTTGAATGCGTGTGCCATGCTTGGCGCTGCACTGCCCCCAACGCAGCTGCCCCTCTTCGATCGCATTTGCCTGGCTCATTGCTGTCTGCCAATCCGAGGACCCATCGGCGTTCTATCGAGATGACTGCTCCCATCTTCCAAGGAGATCGGATTGAGACGCGCCACAGGCTTGCGGGAGTCCCCCTCGGGTGTAGTGCATCGCCTGTGGCGGGAAGTATACATCAAAGCAAGCTTCGGGCAGCGCTAGAAAGTCGGGCAGTAGCTTTCCGTGCAATGTACTGCGTTACTTGCATTTGGTGGTCGGAGATGTGACGGCATGCTGGATGACCGGAAGCCGGCGGGTGTGGTTGTTGCAGCGTGCGGGGCAGCGCGGGAGGGGCCTGCGGCTGAAGCTGTGCTGGTCCTCATGGTGCGCCTCATCTCACGGAGGGCTCTGGGGTCACGGTGGCAGTCTGAGAGTATGCTTCCGGGAGGTCACAGGGAGGCGGACCTCATGCAATGTGTGTGGCTTATCTTCGGACCGATTCCTTTGACACCAATTAGCCAGAGCAGATCGCCTGCGCTATGTACCCACACCGAGGATTAAATAATTCAGCACATGCTCCGGGAACTCCTCCCCTCCAGGGTCCCTGGGCACCTCTACTGCTCTCCCCCATCACCCGTGACTCCCGACTGAGACTTGACCCCCATTACCCCTGGCCTGGCGTGACCTCACCCCCCCCCCCATCACCTGTATCGCCAAGGGGCCGCGGCCTCTACCTGCTTCGTGACCCAGGCACCACGGTCCGCCAAGGGGAGCGCGTCGGTTGAGGGATGCCCAAAGGAGTATGGCGACGCTGACGGCTGGGGTGTCCTCAGGGGGGTGTAGCACCTTCCGCGGTTGACCGTGCAATGGGTGAGGAGAGGGCTAATGGTGTGGGCAGGAGGAAGCTGGGGTGACCCCGGATGCGTCCACACTAGGAGCGTTGGTGGCGGCGCTGGTGAGGAGCTCCGGTACGAGCCGGGCAGTGGAAGTATTGCATAAGACGAGGGCCCTTGGCCCGGATATACCTCCCCCGGACGCCTATGCCTACACCGCTCTTATGAAGGGGTTTGCTTTGGAGGGCCGCTTAGACCGGTGCGCCACTTCAGCTGACTGCCCTCCGATGGAACACCACTTCAGCTGACTGCCCTCCGATGGAGAATAGAACTTTCCTGCTGAGATCAAACCTGCCCGCCACAGTACACGCAGCTTCCTCCGGCTCACGCGCGACCTCCGCCATTCAACGATTTGCGCTGGAGCCCCCCCCCCTCACCCCCTCACGAGCATGAGTGTCAATGAGCTGTGTGGCGGGAAGCCAGCGGCGCAGCGATGCGCGCACCGTGCTGCAGTCAACGCGCGCGCACCGTGCTGCAGTCCGCGCGCGCACCGTGCTGCAGTCAAGCGCGCGCACCGTGCTGCAGTCAACGCGCGGCGCACCGTGCTGCAGTCAACGCGCGCGCACCGTGCTGCAGTCAACGCGCGCGCACCGTGCTGCAGTCAATGCGCACACACCGTGCTGCAGTCAACGCGCGCGCACCGCGCGGGGACCAATCCGGTGTGGGGGCCAGATGGTGCTGTGGTAAAGAGTTGGAGGCGTGAACCAGCGAGGGGTCCTCGAGGTTGGCGTCGAATGGTTCCAGATGAGTTTGTGGCCATGTTTCGAGCTTGCCACCTTCCTGTGGCCTGCTCGCGGCTCTCCGTCCCGATGCGGTGTGCTGCCCTCCACGCCTGCGGAGCCGCTTCTGAGGAGGCCGGGCTCGGCGGGCTTTGTGGGCGGAGCTCTGCAGAGCCGTCGAGATCATGCAGGAGATGCAGGCGGAGGGTGTGCGGCCGACCGCCGTGACTTATGGTGTTCTGATTGACGGAGCGTTGAAGGAGGGCAAGCTGGATTCGGCGTGTAAGGTGGGGCAACTTTGGACAATCCCTGCTGCGCCCTAGGCCCCGCCGCGTTCCCCTCTCCTGGCATCGGTGACGTCCGTCACCATCAGGGACTGCTCTTGGAGTTCAATCGGAGGGCCGATGGGACCGCGTGTTTTGTAGCATTTGCTCTGCGCAGACCACTCTCCGTGAGACCGCCCCCTGCGGCTTCCCTGCCGCGCAGTGTGCAGGCGACCAGGGGGACTAATGGCAGGGGGAGTGCGGGCTTGGTGCTATCACGTGCAGATGATCGAGCAGATGGAGCAGCACGGCTGCGCACCGAATGCTGTGGTGATCCTCCAGCTTCCCATGCCTCTTAGATAGCCCTTCTATGCCTCCTGGATAGCCCTTGTATGGCGACACGCGTCAGAGGCCGCAGAGCTGATAGAGGCTGCAGAGGGAAGTCATAGGGGCCACAGACGTCGCAGAGGCCGCAGAGCTGATAGAGGCTGCAGAGGGAAGTCATAGGGGCCATAGACGTCGCAGAGGCCGCAGAGGGATAGTTAGAGGGGCTTGTGGAAGCTCTGTGTTGGAGTGCGGCGCATGCTTGAGAGGGAACGGTGAGCTTACGTGCTGACGGTGTTGGGATGCAGATCTACAACACGCTATTGCGCGAGCACTCGCGGCGGCTGGAGCTGGACCGCGCCTTCCAGGTGCTGAAGGCGATGCAAGCTCGCCGAATTCAGCCCTCGGTGGTGTGTCCCCTCCGCCTGCTGGCCCTGCCCTCAAGCCGCTCAGCTCCGGCCAGCTCTTCCCTTGGTGGCCTGTCCCTCGACGTGTTCCAGGAGCGAGCTGCCTCTTGTGCATGGCCTGAGACCTGAGACGCATCGCGGGGCGCCGGGGAGAGGCCATGACCAGGTGACGTACAACACTCTCATGGATGCTTGTGTCCGCGCCCGCGACTCCACAGGCGCCCTTCATCTCTTCAGGTTGCGCCCCCCTGCCACGTCACTCCGAGGCGCCTGATCAAATTGTGCATCCTGGCCACGGCACTGGAGATCTGTTCCTCCTGCGGGGTCTTGCCTCTGCATGGTGCAGCTTGTGTCCTCTGTATTCCCCCCCGCGCCTCCAGCCACAACTCTTAGCATTGTTTGTGGCGCCTCCAAAGGTGACGGTAAGACTGTATGATAGACAAGCAGCCAGTGCAGCCCGCAGCCCACAAGCAGCCAGTGCAGCCCACAGCCCACAAGCAGCCAGTGCAGCCCGCGGCCCACGAGCAGCCAGTGCAGCCCGCGGCCCACAAACAGCCAGGCTGTATCCACTTCAAGGCGAAACGGTCACGGAGGACGGTTTTGTCTTCAGGAAAATGGTAGAAGCCGGCTTAAGCCCAGACGCCTACTCCTACACAAGCATCCTCAGGGCGTTCTACATACGGCGCAGTGTGACGGGCCTGATGCAGACCTTCAAGCGAATGCAGCAAGACCCGGTGCTGCATCCTCCCTCATCCCCCACCCTTTTCATTTCGAGCTGCCTCCTCCCTTGTACCCCCCCGCTCGCCATCCTCATTGAGCGGTGTCTCCTCTCCGGTGCACCCACCGCCCTCCTCATCCAGTGCTCAGTGCTGCATCCTCCCTCTCACCTCCCCCCAGTCCGCACGCAGTGCCGCATCCTCCCTCTCACCTACTCCCCAGTCCGCACGCAGTGCCGCATCCTCCCTCTCACCTCCCCCCAGTCCGCACGCAGTGCTGGATCCTCCCTTGCCCCCCACCCCCCTTCCTCATCCAGCACCTCGTATTATCCCCTACCAACCTACCCTCATCTGCCAACACCTGAGGCGCACTCTCCTCAGGCGTTCATCCAGCTGCGTGTTCGCCTGAATGCTGCTTGCAACATTTTCTGTACTCCGCGCTCTCATTGGACGAGCTCCTGGGCAGCCAAGCTGCATCCCCCAATTACCCTTTAACCTCCGCGTCACGGCGCTGAGATGCTGGGAGTGGCGATGACACGCAGAATGTGCTGGTGGACACGGTGTCGTACAACATTGTGCTGGAGGCGCTTGTTCGGGGCAAGAAGTGCGCGCGCGCCTCTAGCCCTCCCCGCCCCGGCACAATGAAGGCCTCGCCGCCCCGGCAGACCAGAGGCCTCCCCACAGCGCAGGGCTTGCTGATGCAGCGTGTCACAAAAGCCTCCGATGATTTGGCCGTGCGCTGCTTTGCGAACACATCTGCCATCGCAGGAGGCGCATGGCCGACCGGCGTCTCACGATTTTTTCTCCATCTGCTTATACCACGGTGTCCCCATGGCTGTGAGGGATGCGTGGCGAGACGCTGGTCGCCCTGTGTGCATTTGCAAGTGCTAACGGCTAGATCAAGGTGACAGGAGCGAGGAGACTTGTGGCGCGCGGGTGCAGGGTGAAGACGATGGAGAAGGTGCTGAAGGAGATGCGGAAGTCGGGCGTCTCACGCGATGTGGTGACCTATAGCATCGTGTTGACGTGCTACTCCCGCGTGGGGCATGTCCAGAGCGCTCTAGGTGCTCCCCTGCCGCATTTCGAGTCACTGCTCTTCTCTTCTTCCTCTGTCCGCCCGAGTAGGAATCCGAGCATTTTGCATACCAGTAGTACTTTCAGCTGAGTGCGATGGTTGGAGCGTGCGTCAGGCCTTTCGCGGGATCAGGGGCCAATCTAAAATAACATGGTGTATGGAGAAATCGCCAGGTCCATACATGCAATCGCCAGTCATCCCGCGGAGGGAGGGTGAGCACTGTGAAGTGAGTGATGACGTGAGTGCTCTGAAGGACGAGGTGAGGAGGAAGGTATCAACACGCTCTCTATTGCATCAGTGCTATGGCCGTTGCCGGGAAGAGGAGCGGGGTGTGTGGGGGGCGCGGGGGAGGGGGTCGTTACAGGCGCTTTCGAGTGCGCGATTGCGGAGGGCGTGGAGCCGGACGAGAAGATGTATCGTCCTCTCGTGGCTGTGGTGGTGCGGTATGGCAGCTTAGAGAAAGGTGCGGATAGGCAGTCATGGGCGGAGGCGGCGTGCATTCTCACTGGCGGGAGTGCGTGGCTGTGCCTGGCCCTCCGCGATGTGCATTCTCACTGGCGGGAGTGCGTGGCTGTGCCTGGCCCTCCGCGGTGTGCATTCAAGGCGACCAGGCTGTCTGCCATACTTATCTTGTCTCATGAAAAGTCTTTCATCGTGAAAGGGACGATGCTAGAGCACACACACGCCTCATCTTCTGGCTGCCCCTGGAAGACCAATCTCAATCCACTGCCCCCTCGCATCTCAGCCCACTGCCCCCTCGCACCTCAGCCCACTGCCCCTCGCACCTCAGCCCACTACCCCCTCGCACCTCAGCCCACTACCCCCGCACCTCAGCCCACTACCCTCGCACCAGCCCACTGCGCATATCAGCCCACTGCCCCCTCAATCAGGTCCCATTAACCCAGTTGTGTCCATGTGACTGAATAAAGCGAGTGAGGCAGCAGCTCTGACTCGTGATTCTATTGGGGCGGAAGCAGCGCTGAAGCTGGTGCAGGACATGGAGGAGCGCGGCCTGCCCGTGCACCCGGCTCGGCTCAAGCAGATCTATTTGCAGCGCTCAGAGGTGAGTTCTGCGGGCCGGAGATACGCGTGAGGGTAAAGATCCTCTCTTTGAGCATACCGCGATGCGAGGGGGCAGGCGTAGAGCAGAGTAGAATTCTGCAGCGAGGGCCCTAACTGAGGTTCCAGAGGCTCTTGTGGGCCTCGAGCGCTCCACGTGGACTGTGGAGCTCTGCTGATCTGATAGGTGATGTGTCACAAGCAAGCACGCTGATGCCTGGATGTCACGGCATCAGTTTCCTGCGCTTGTTTTGTAGATTACAGCTGTGCTTGCGATGACCAGAGCCTGCCCATTTCCCTCCGCTTGTTTTTTGTTGATTACAGCTTTGCTTGCGATGAGCAGAGCCTGCCCATTTCCCTCCGCTTGTTTTTTGTTGATGACAGCTGCTTGCAGTGACTAGAAGCTGCTCACGGCCCTCTTTATCAGTTGCCTCACCGTAGAGCTCGCCTGTTCTCATGCACTCCGAAGCCTTGAGGTTGAGGAGTAGGCCGTAGAGGATGCCATTGTGCGGCAATGGCGCCACGGTGTCTCAGCCGAGTTTGCGAGGAAGATGGCGCTCTGGCAGGGTGGTGGCTTTTCAAATGGGATAGCGGGGGGATAACCCCCATCGAGTTTTCTGGCACGTGGGCGCTGCAGGGATATCAAGACAAGGGAAGCGGGATTACTGCTGGTACTGCTGGCTTTGGTATTGCATGCCACTTGGCGCACTCCTCATCTGTCTGCAGATCTTGAAGCAGCGATCACAGATCCAGGGAGGGCATGGCTTGCCTCAAATGCAGCTCCTCATCTGGCAGCCGAAGTTAAATAGGAATAGCATGACGTGATACTATGCACTTGCAGAATCTTTGCTTGGCCTGAGAACCTCACAGCACTGATCCCGTGCAATGTGCTCAGACCCTGGAGCAGCAAGCGGTAGCCTGCATAACACATGCCAAGGCGTTTGAGGAATGATAGCATTAATACAGAGCTGTCTGGGTCTGGGTTGCTGCTGTTACAGGGGATTCTTGGAAAGAGAGGAAAAGTGGGTCGCCTGACTTCGAGCGATTTAAGTTTTGGCTCGGTCTTCCGAATAACTACTACAATTCTGACCCATGAGTTCGCGGGAATGAAATGAATGAGTTTTTCAAGTACGGAGGTTACCCATGTGCTCTTCAGCTGAAGAGAAGGGACACGCTGGGCTGCATGCAGGATAATAGTTGAGTATGAAATTGACTACCCAAGGTTTGACATTGTCGCCGCCATGGCTTAGTGGCGACTGCGAAAGACCGGTTTAGTGAATTGTTTTATACTGATGTTGCATAGTTGAATTTTGGCAATATTTATTGATACATGGTGCGCAAGCCAGCTTCCCACGCTGGCTGCAATGGTTGTCACAATGTTTGTGGTTAACTGTTCAAATCCTGCATCGAGCTCAACATTTCTCCCAGTTCCCACAAGGTGACTTCATCCATGGCAAATCATATATGCATATGGTGGACTCGTTATTGTGTAAGTTCAAGAAGGTTGTAGGGTGGTGCATGCATCCCGCTATATTTACTTATGAGAGGGTTAGGCTCCCTCCGATGAAAGCCACACAACCCGAAGATGTTGCTTTATTCGTTTATCTAAGTCCTTGTGAGGTGTAGTCTTTAAAGCTATCCAGATTTGTGTGCTGATGCACACATTATCATATGTACACTTATTCGGTTTAATATTAGGCACTGTCGATCTCAAAAAAGAGCTCTCCACTAGGCCATCTGACTCTCAGTGCTGCATCTCATCTGCATTTCTCGGCGTGTCATGTCGCAATCGCGTGCTGTGTATTTGGGTGCGTCGGATGCGACGAGCCCATACGCGATCGGCGTTTAATGATACTCAACAACGTGAGCATTCTACTGATTTCTAAACATTGAGTACCATGGCATAGCCGCGTCGGGGTGGCGCGCGTAGACGCGGCGAATGCGGTGGTGACGCAGTAATCGCACCGACGGTGCATCTATTCCTCCCTTCAGAAAATGAGGGGGAGTGGGGGCACACTAATTACCCCATCCTATAAATCATATAACATATTATATGTATGTTCCATATGTGCCTTACAAACTTTTGGGTAAAAAGGGGCGGTTGTATGTTCCATATTTAAGACAATCTGTTTTCCAAACACGTCGTCCGATCACACCGATTCGATCATATAACTACACTTTTCAACCGATCAGTTTTTATGCAACGGATATTTGACGAATGCCGCCAGCACGTCATCATTCCGTATTCCATCACACTTGAAGTCGGTATCGATATCGCGTCGTCGCAGCGCAGAAACGAGGCATATCTCAGATCGAGATGCCCATATCGCAATCGAACAGGCTTCGCTGTTATAAGGATGTCAGCATTTTTCGGTGCGTCGGCGGGGAGCGCATGCATGCGAGCGGCGTTTGTGATTTCATTTGAGATCTCCACTAGGCCATCTGAAATCTGAAATATGAAATCTGATCGTTCGATCACCTCACCATTCGTCATTGTATTACAAACAGCGAGCGCATGCACGAACATCGTTTGCTTCAGATTGACATGATGAGATGACGGGGGGGATGGCGGGGCTGCGTTGGCGGGTGCGATGGCGATGGTCTTGGCGTTGATGTTGGTGCAGGTGCTGACGCTTCGTTGCTGTGGCGTCCTCGTCCGACGTCCATCGGATCAAACTTCTGTCATCGCCGCCCGTTGCGATCCGAGCTTTCCTGCTGCTGCTTGAAGTATGCAAGGTGCTCTTGCTTTCAAATAATTGGTAAGCCTATAGTTATGTATTATTCTTCGCTTTGCGGACTCTGAAATGCAATCTTTTTCACAGCTAGGCAACGAGCAAAACACCATAGATTCTTACATCAAGAACAGAAACTTCACCGAGATTATGACGGGCATGCGGATGCACGTGGAGAAGTTTTGTTTCTGACCCTGACTCGAGGCATGTCCCAAAGCTTGAGCAATTCTCTACATATGTATTCGAAACCGTCCCAGAGCGGACCAAGCTGGACCCATTCTTTGAAGAGGCCATGAAGAGATAGGTACTTGAGTCTCAACAGATCACGTAGGAGGCGAGAAACATCTATCAAAGTTATTGGACTCTCGCTACATCTTTGGAGGCTTTGTGGGCGCAGCTTGAAAGAGGCATGCCTTTGTCGGCATTTATTGCCGATCAGCCGAAATAATATTTATACGTATTTGTGCACTGTTTAACGATAGGGTTTAAATATTCGGGAGAACTCCTCGGGCGCTTGACGCATACGTCTGTATAAAATTATACCCACGGTTTTGCCGGCGGACGTGCGGACAGGTTCGCGACATTCATAGTTTTCTGAATTAGTTCGATCTGCTCGGTGACATGAGCCGCGTTCACAGTTTCAGGTCGTGACACGCCAACTCATCTACTGCTAGGTCTATCTGCTCGATACCTTCACGAGTATCCCGTCGACGTGGAGAACGACTTCTACGCCGTGCACTTCCAGCAGGCCATCGACAGCGACGACAACGAGCGCCTTCATGCGTTATGCCTTCTGGCGGGCGGTAAGCCCGAGATCGTCAGCGACTTCTCCGCCTGCTCCTTCGGCGTGGGCGAGGACATTGACGACGACGTGGGCGAGTACAGGCAGCACTGCCAGCCCGTGGACACGAGCATGGGGGGCTTCCACCTCGGTGGTGCTACGCAGGGCCCTCAACACATTCAGGCCCGCCACCGCCGCGACTACGGGTGCGCCACCCCTAGCGACGGTTGCGCCCCGCTGATGCCACACCGTCGGTGGTGTCAGACGATGCTGCCCAGCTGTATCCGGTGAGTGCTCTACATGCTCACGAGCCCGACCTCACTTTTGCAGACCGGATTGCACAGCTGAGGGTCTCTAAAACATAGGCGCGTAGGTAAATGCCGAATACCGTGCGTATGCGCGTAGGCAAACGATTTTAGTAGTAGTCTGCGCGTAGGCATATTGTGATTTCAATCGAATTACGTTCTTCAATGACTTGCCTACCGAATGCAAAACTTGTTGCCTATACACGCAGACTACTATTAAATTCATTTGCCTGCTATGCGCAGACTACTATTAAAATCATTTGCCTACGCGCAGGCTACTATTAGAATCATTTGCCTACGCGCAGGCTACTATCAAAATCATTTGCCTACGCGCAGGCTACTATTAAAATCATTTGCCTGCGCGCAGGCTACTATTAAATCATTTGCGTACGCGCATACTACGATATTCGGCATTTAGCTACGCGCATACTGAAATAAACATTTTTTCTCCGGTGACATATCAAGGGAAAGCAACAAATTTGAATAATCTGACCGGCACGAACTCAATCAACAAACAAATAAAGTATCATAATTGAATAATCGGATAGCATGTGTCATCAGACAATACGAAACAAATAAAATGAATATAAATATATAGTTCCTCCCGGCATTGTGCATCGTCGTCAACAAACGACTACAAGGTCGCATACCGTATTGTTATTAGGAACGGCAATCGCATCATGCATGCTGTTATTCGGAAAGGCGATTTGCCGCATAATAAATGCACATTAATAACCAAACATGCTATACAAAATCATTTGGAAATGGACATAGCATGCCAACAACAAACAAACAAAAAAATTTAAATTAATGATTATTTCTTCCAAGTGAGCCGACAACAAATAACATTAAAACTTTAAATAACTAATTCAAGTAGGTCTAACAATAAAATTTTGCAATTGCTTTGTGCATAATTTCTTTTCACAAATTTGAGCACTTGTTCACCGCACCTCGCAGTGACGCTTTTACATATCGTGCCGTGCCGCTCGATACAAAAAAACGAACAAAGATTAGTTAATCTATCATCGACAAGCTAAGCTTACGTAGTAAGAGGCACCGAGGGTCATTTGGAGTTGGTTCCCTCTTTCAACAAATACATCGGCTGCCACCTTGCAGGGGATCGGCTAATTCCGGCGTGCTTGTGTGACAAAATTGCGTTTTAACTAAATATATGAAAGTGTTGAGAAAACCCACTGCTATATTCCAGAAACGTGGTAAAGGACGTTTTGGGCTCGTAAAGCTCAGGTTTCAGTCTAGAATCTAGAGTACTCTAGTAAACCTCTCCTGGTTTGCGATACCGAGCTTTGGCAGGATCAAAGCCCCCGCTCGATTTTGAGTCACTCCTGCGAAACCGCGCTTGGTATCGATCCCTTCCTGCAAAGCGGCGCAATCGCATCTTCCTCAGCCCTCGCCAGTCTTGCTCAAGTCTGAATTGACTGATTCGCTACGCTCTCTAAATTCCCACACGAGCCATCGCATGAGGTGTTTATTGCACGCCCCTAAATCTGTTCGGCAGACCTCGCACCGACATACTGCGATAAAGTTCGTTCCAGAAGCACACCGTCTTCACCTCCTGCCTATCTGCGTCGAAGCGGGACAGTAACCCCACCGACGTCGTTGACATACTTAGAGGTGGGGCGACGGCCTGCCAGAATCACAGACCCTATGTTCAACGAGTTCGCCAATATAGCGGCTGCCAGCTTTGGACGGTTTGTGCAGGTCAAATATGTTTGTTCGGAGTTTGGATGACCATGTGGCGGACACGCGAGGAGTGCGTTTTAAGACAAAGGCGACGACGACTCAGCAAGATTTGCTAACGCGAAGCAAGGCCGATGGTTTACCTGCAGAACCGGAGCCACCTCTCCTGGTGGGCGAGGATAAACAGAAGCCAGCCCCCTTTGCACCGCTTTTGGAGGGCTGGACCATGAGAAGGTCCCAGGTTTTTTCCTGGTCCTCGGACTCTTGCACCAGAACCTGGCTCACGAAAGAAGCGTTCAGTCAAAATACGTTTCAACGACGTCTGGGTGCATTCTTTGCGAGTAAACGCTGCTTAAGTGAACACTTCCACATAAGAGAACATATGGCACATTCGATTCGTGCACACCTGTTGGTTTATCATAATATTCTGCTTCGAATCACACCTGAGGTTTCGGCGAGGAGCCGTAAACCCACCTGCGGACCAGTTGGAGGCGTTCATCACTCACTGCATTTATTTGCACATACTTGCGTGCTCAGTTAAGGAAACGAAAACACTCACCGCCATCGCTGTGTAGCACAACGCTGCCTCCTTCTTTCGATAGCGCCACCACCTTCGCTTCAAGAGCACCGTTCTGCAAGTGGTCTTCCCAAAGACGGAATTGTTCACCAGATTCGACACCCTTACTTGCGGTGCTGGCAGACGCAGGACACTGACGGCTCCGTTCCTGATTTAATCTGCGGAGGGTTGAAACCCGGAAGAACGCTGATACGTTATTATGGCTAAGGCAGTTCGACATTTCTATATGCGTGGAACGATAGCTATAATAATATCGAATACTTGTTAGCTGCAAGTTCGAAGTTGGGACTTAGTCTTGGATCGGACTTTTGGACCTTATTTTTCTCTTCCCGGGTGACATGTACATACTCCCATCCACTAAAATGCCTAGTCACCACGCGATGGTCAATATATCTGCCTGTGTCATGCCATGTGTCACGAAACTATTTGCGATACAAGACAATATATAAATATAAGATATTTAATGCATAGATATGTCTGTTGCATCGCATCGTTGGACTCTGACATGACAATGACACGGTCAGATAGGATTGGTCTCGTCTGCTCGAGACATCCACAAGAGGAAGAGTTATGCGACACACCTACCCTACGGACCCCCCTAGCTACCCTAGCTACCCAATAATCACACTATAAAGCAAGATGCATGTCACAGATAGGGTATCGGAGAGCACTAATAATCAAGAATTATTAGTGCAATCACGGGGGACTAGATATACCGTACTGCCCCCTGTATGACATTCCTCGATGCATGTGACAGATGACTGCATTATTATTCGGCTCGAGACCGCGAGTCATAGCGACAGAGACCGCGAGTCACAGCGATAGTGACTGCGAGCCACGTGTTAGAGTACTCGAGCATCACCATAGCCGTACTCGTACAGACTTACACAGCGCACGTAGCATAAGCTACTTAGACTCTCAGACTCTCATATGTGATATCTTTTACAGACATATTATCACCGTTTTCAGCCTCATATTTATGCGTACAGCGATAGTATTAAAACACGGATATACGATAGAATATTCTACCCTATATGTGTTTCATACTATCTATTAGGTTATGTTAGACCACGACGCACCACTGCAATCTCTGATGAAACAACAAATTTCAAATTAGCCGCCAAAAGCACATCGAACTGGCAGTCAGCGAAAATGTTTGAAAATTGCGACTTGCTTTTACACTAACCCTCCGCAGGTCGGGCCGGTTTCAATTTTAACTCGCCGAAACCTTTTATGATTGGGAATTCTTTTACGATTGCCCTCTCGGCCTTTCATTTAACTTCAATGTTGAAACGCGACCGTTAATTATCACATCGCTCTGCCAAAATTTGAGGGACGCCTTAGATTTTAGGTAAATTACGAGCATTTACCGCGGAAGCGCTGGCCAATTTTTTGAAAATTAACAAAACTTAGAGAAAATCTTCATCTCAACCCCTAGGAGAACGTCTTGCGCAACATCGTCGCCTTCACCGCCACCAACGGTCCGAAGGTCTACCATGTCAACGTTCACACCAACAACAACTCCGGGATCCCAACCGCCAACACAAGAACTTCAACCACGTTCTCAACGACGATTATTTACTTCACGACAACCTCTTCCCCCATCTCCAACAAACGAAGAAATCTCCATCACCATCAACGCCCTTCTTCAAGACCTCCGTGCCGTCACCGCCAAAGCGGATGAGCTCTCCACCACCGTCACCTCGCTTGTAGTAGCATTTCAGCGCTCATCTGCTCAGTCCGACGAGATCCACGAGAATTACGTCACGAAGGAAGAACTCAACGACGTCAATCAACTCAACGAGACCATCCTCGACGACTTAATCAAAGTCCGCGACGAATGCGTCAACGCCACCTCTCTGGCTCGCACTGTTGCGAGTAGAACTACTTCATCTTCGACGCCATCTTCAGTCGTAATTACTTCGGACAAGATGTTCGACGCCACCAAGGAATTGGAGACTATTCCAGAGGTTACGCCATTGCAACATCGAGATGGGCAACCACTTCCTCCAACCAAGATCAAGCACATCATGGACGACAACACCAGCGCCTTCAACACCCGCTCCACCACTCCTGACGTCACTCCGCTCCTGAAGCAGTTGAAGACCGCCTATTATGCCCTCACGGACATTCACGAGCGACAACAACAACGTGAACTCCAATTGAACTTCCTCACCGCGGGCGGCGACATTGTGTTCAAGAAGTTCTGTGAGGCCCTGACCCGTGTGCTCACCGCCACCCGACCTGGACACGCCCCAGCACTACTTAACCTTCAACGCCGACTGAAGGACGAGCCCTACGACGGTATCTCCAATGGACTTCTAGCTCAACTTCTGCTTGCGGCCACTTGTGCCAACACACAGATTGTGTTGGCACAAATTGTGAAGGACTCCCCCCAGGCTCAGGTGGACGGCAGACTGCTTCTACTGCACGTGCACTGCCGCCTGATCACCTACCCCCCCTCCACGGACCACTCCAACCTCACCAAGGCCAAGGCCCTCCGAATCTCTGAGTCCGAGGACCCCGGCTTGAAGCTGAACACCTTCGCCACCCTCATCGGCAACCACAGGCAGCTCCACCCCGCCTTCTCTGGACAGCAGGAGCAGGAGGTCCTCATTGACGTCTTACGGGCCTCCCAGGACACGGCCGAGCACCTCTTCAACATCCCTCTGCACTTCGAGGTCATCCGCACCTACGAGGAGAACAACCGCTTGACCTCCTCTGGCTTCCCCGGTGGTCTTCAGAAGTTCATTGAGGCCATCGCGAATGTATGGTACACCCAGGGCTCTGCCCACCATTCCCAGCTCCCTGGCTCTTCATCCCGCCCCCGAGCTGCCTCCATGACGGGGGAAGTCCGTGAGGGGGGGCGGGGCTCGGCTGACACAACCAAGCCGAGGGAGAAGCACCCTAATGGCAAGGGCGGCAAGGGGGGCAAGGGTGGCAAGGGTACGCACCCTCGGGCCACCACACCACCTCCATCCAGGCCCCGATCACCACTACGGGGCGGCACCAGAGCTACCTTCATTGAGCACGAGAGGGCCCTGTACAAGGCCTCCAAGCTCAAGCACGCCGGCTCCACCAACAAGGACTCCACCCCCTCTGGCACCTGGGACAACTTCAAGTTCACCCCCTCCGACCCCAGTGACAAGTCCATCGGCCACCCCTGCCGCTCCTGCAAGTACAAGTACAACAAGACCGTCACCCACTCCCTCGGCAGGTTCGGCTGCCCCTGCACACTGGCTGAGAAGGCCGACATGTGGGTCAAAGCCGGCCCCCCTCCATCTGTGAACCATGTCTCTGCCCCCCGTCCCTCCACACCCGCACCCTGCCACCCCCACCGCACCCCCTGCCACCCCCACCTCACCCCCCTCCGACAGTGCATCAGCCAGCACCGCATCCGAGCTGGCAGCTCTCAGGCAGGAGGTTGCACAGCTCAGAGCAGCCACCCCCTCCGCCACCCCCCCCCCCGCCGCTCTGAGTTTCACCATCCAGCTAAGGCAGTCAGCTTCCAGGCAGACCAGGAGGATGATGAGACTGAGTGGCCCGCCCTCACCAGTAAGCCCTGGATCCCTCAGTTCTCTGGCCCCTCACCTCACCCACCCCCCTCGGCTTCGGCCAACCACTTCTCCCCCAATCCCTTCAGCTCCCTCTCCCCCTCCGCCTCTCCACCCGACACCCAGTTCTCCTTCCCCCAGCTGGAGCCCCCCGCCCTCCTCGTCTTCAGGTACTTTGACACCGTCACGGCTACTGACTTGAGGGAGGACCCGGACCACGAGGACCCGGCTTGGGAGAAGACAAAGCGGCAGAGGAAGCGGGACAAGGAGAAGCAGAAGAAGGCCAGGCAGCAGCAGCAGAAGCTTGAGCGGCAGCACCAGGTAGCTGAGTCACTGGCTTCAGCCAACAGCACCGCCACCGCCCCAGTCCAGACAGACATCACCGTGGACTGCAACACCCAGTGCCCTGTGCCCTACCTGACTGACCTCCTGACCGGCAGCACCTCAGTGGCCTCCACCATCTCCGAGGACACTCTGGACACTGCCACCACCCCTCCCACCTCCACCACTCCCCTCCCACCACCATCACCACCCCCCGACTGCCACCAGCCTGAGCCTCGGGCCATTGGTATCCCCCCAGCCACCACAATTGCACCTGACACTGCATGCATCCATATTGCAGTGCCTGGGATGGGGATGCATTGGGAGGGCACGCATACGGACCCGGTTCACACTGCTGCCGTACACACCGCCACACCACAGCCTGGCTGTAACACTCCCTCGGTCACACGCACCCTAGTAGCCATTGCCATGCACTGGTTCTCTTTCACGGTTGCTGTGCTCCTCACACTTTTGCACATAACACTGACATGCACATTCCATATGTCACCTCGGCCGGCTATCACCATCTCACAGCCGGCCTATGCCAGTGCCTCGGCACCGGCCAATGCCTCACCTCAGCCAGCCTCCGGTGGTGCCACGGCACCGGCTACTGCCTCCACACAGCCAGCCTCCGGTGGTGCCACGGCACCGGCTACTGCCTCACCTCAGCCGGCCCTCGGTGGTGCCACGGCACCGGCTACTGCCTCACCTCAGCCGACCTCCGGTGGTGCCACGGCACCGGCTACTGCCTCACCTCAGCCGGCCTCCGCCAGTGCTACGGCACCGGCCAACCACACACCACATTTGCCCTCCGGTGGTGTCACCGCAGCTCCCACCACACTCTGTGAGCCTGCAGCTGCCTCCACACCGCCCCTGGGACACAGTGCCGATGAGGCGCTTGTGGGCACGCCCACCGATCACACCGTCTGTACTGACGGTGCAACCACCGCTGACACCCCTACATCTCTCAGCACAGCTCTCGGGGCCGACACTACAGTGGCCTCCGAGCAACCGCCTACACTCGGTGCCCCTGACAGCTCCCTAGCCCCCTTGGAGTGTACATACCCCGGGCTTGAGAGTATTGGCCGGTGGGCCGATGTCTCCGACTCAGGCTCCGAGTCAGACACCGAGGGCTATCCGCCCCAACACACACCTCCTCCTCCTCCTCCTCCTCCTCCCGTATCCGACACTGACGGTACGGTGCCTGCTCAGCCCACTGCCGATAGGGCAACTACACGGGCTACAGCGGGCACCCTGCCTGCATTGGTGGACACTGACCGGCTGGCTGCTACCTCAGACACACACATGCAGCCCCCGGTCCCGTCCACAGTGCAGGCCTGTGCCGTCACACCGGATTTCCACTTCCCTCCTATCCCTGAATCTCAGGAGGACACCTCGGAAACCACTACTAAGTGGAAGCAGTTCATGGCAGACACCTCGATCCGCACTGACACACCTCGGCCACGGCCAAATAGCTCACACTCCCCAGAGCACTCTCAGTGGGATTTCTCAGTTATGCCATCTCCCTCCTTCCAGCAGCTTAATCAGTTCCTTGAGAACTACAGCCGAACACACCCCTCATATTGCACCGGAGACTCTGAGGATGATTGGGCCCAGTTTGAGGTCTTTGATGACCACCATTTGGGCCCCTGGGATCAGTATTGAGGTCTACGACCCTGCGGTTGCAGCGCCGTGGGGAGAGACCTCAGCTGCACCGACAGTGCCCCGCACTGTCCCCACGGCACACCGGTCTTCCTCCCCCTGCTTGGGAAAGGCCGCCGTGCCTCCAACACGCACGGACACCTCCTTGTAGATTCAGGAGCCTCACATCTCCTCCTGAACAACAGGGAGCTCTTCACTGAGTTGTCCCCGTGCACCTCCAGCATGACCACCGCCTCGGATCAGCATTACAAGCCTCACAGTGTCGGCACAGCCTCCATTGATTTCCAGTACACCGACGGCACTTGGATCACACTCCCCTTTCTCCAAGCCTTCTATGATCCAAATGCCCCAAACCTCCTCTCAGTCCGCCAGATGCTCAGACACGGGGCCCGCTCCCCTGACTTCATCGACCTCACATGGCACCACGGTGCTTCTCTCTTTGACCTCTATGACACTGGCAGAGACTATGTTGTACACCCCAGCAGCTGGCGAGCCACCCCATCTGCCCACTCCATAGCACAGAGGAGACCCCTCCTGCAGCCTGCCCCTTCGGAGCTTGCAGAGAAGGGCACAGTCGACTGGATGGTTGCTAGGTCCGCCTACAGAGAGTTTGCTCAGCACAGTCCACATGGCTATTGTGACACAGACCTCTACACGGACGGCATCCCCTACCCACGGGGTAACACACAGTGCCAGCACTACTACTCCCTCGAGGACCCTGCTGAGGATCATGTCTGGTGCGGGCGCTCTTTCTGGGCCAACCCGCCCTTCATCAACTCCATCATCCAAAGGATGTTGATGAAGATGCTAGAGGACTTCTGGTTAGACCCTAATAACACCTCATACACGGTGTGTCTTCGGAAGTCACCATCTGCAGCCTGGTGGCCACTCACCTATCACTTTCAGGAGATAGCCACCATCCCAGCAGGCACACCCGGCTTCTTCTCCCGCCCTCGAGCTGGTACCTACTCCCCCCAGGACCTCACAGATGCAGGAGAGGAGGGCGGTGCTGACCGTGTCTTCATCCAGGGGGCCCCGTTCGACACCATCATCCTTTTCAAGGATGCCACCACAGTCCCCAGGATTGACCCTCATCAGTACCTCCATGCCTGTCTGGGCCACTACTCACACCAGTACATTGCTCACCTCTTCTCACAGGGGCTTCAGTTTGCAGTTTGCCCAGACGACACCTCTCCATGAAGACACTCAGGACTATCCTGTCAGGCTACGGGTGTGCTCATTGCAACACCTGGAATGCCAAGCGCCCAGGACCCTTTAATGTATTTGACAGAGCCAACCGCAGACCACCTCCGGCTTTGCCAGCCAGCCACCGGCCTGTCAAATGGGAACAGTCCAAGCCATTTCAGCACATATTTGCTGACATTTGGGGCCCATGCAAACCCCCTGGCTACGACGAGTCAGTCTTCATCAGTGCCTTTAAGTGCCCCGTCACTAAAAAGGCCTTCGGGTATGCCTCACCTTCTAAGGGAGGCCAACACTTCCACCTCCAGACTGTCCTTGATGACATTCAGTCCCACGGCTTCACACCAGAGACCATCACATTCCACACAGACTGTGCCACAGAGTACACATCGGAGGAGATGAAGACACTCCTCCGACAGTACCGCATGCGTCATGAGACCGGTCCGCCATACATGCACGAGTTCCAGGCTCAGATTGAGGTGCTCTGGAGAGACATGCAGAAGATCATGAACAGCACCATGCGCACATATGATGCCCCGCTGTACACATGGCCTCTTGCTGCACTCCATGCCATTAACACAGTCCTCAATGTTATGCCTAACAGGCACATTGGAATGGACACGCCTCACCTCAGATACACCGGCCGTCACTTCGACTACACTGAGCTCCGGCCCTTCTGGTCCGAGTGCAATGTCTGGCAGGACCCCGCACAGCGCTCTAAGGCAGGAGCTAAAGCTGACACTTCGGCTATAAAGCTACAGCCTAAGAGCAAGCCCTACCGCTATGTCGGGAATCTCACACCTGGCAACTATCTATGCCTTGACACAGTGAAAGGAAAACTCAAGGCTCTCTCTAGGCCTACGTTTGTCACTGACCCTGCTCTCATGGCTAAGACACTTGCCAACACACACAACACTCTGGTTGATCCCGCCTCCACAGCTATCTTCACAAAGAAGCTGTACCCCATCCGACGCCCCACAGCCCTCTCCTCCCCCGACATCCTCGAGCTTGCATGCAGCACCCACGAGTCAGAGACCTTTGCCTATGTCAAGGTCCAGTGTGCTAAACTCAGACATCCAGTCTGGGTAAAGCTCATACACTATCTCCAGCTGGCCAAAAGCCACTATGCCACTCTCATCAGCTTTCTCAAGCACAGACACAAACATGGGGCACCTAATGTCTTTTACCCGTGTTTTGCTATGTGCTCGGCTAAGCCAGCTGACCGACAGAAGTATCACCCTGCAGTCATCGTGTCTGTAGACCATAAGCCTCAGGTCCAGCACAGATACCAGGTGTACTTCGACTCTGCTGACTCACACTCCACCCAGTATGCAGACACCGATGCTGTCATCATCTCCCCAGACCAGAAGGCCATGCTCCTTGCCCTCAGGGATGCAGACTCGGACCCCGCAGACTTCCCGAGTGATGCCTTCATGGACGAGCCAGACCCTGCCACATACAGACAGGCTCGGCTCAGCCCTAATTGGAGACAGTGGCACAAAGCCATTCAGTCAGAAATTGACGGCATACTTCAGCCAGACAGGGCCGATCCAGTCACCGCCTTCCCTCCAGGCTCCACCGTCCTCCCCAGTAAGTTTGTCTTTAAGCTCAAGAAGCTGACAGACGGCTCCCTTGACAAGTTCAAGGCCAGATGCACCACCAGAGGAGACATGGACCGTACCTTCTATGAGGAGGCGGAGACCTTTGCCCCTACACCTCAGCTCACCACCTTCAGACTCCTACTAGCGCTCTGCCTGAAACACAGACTCATGCCATACCACTATGATGTCTCTCAGGCTTTCCTCCAGGCTCTAATACCTGAGGATGAGCGGTACTATGTCAGGTTTCCGAAGGGGTACATTCATCCCAAAGGATATGTAGGTGCCTATATGAAGAAGGCACTCTACGGACATCGGACCTCAGGCAGACTCTGGTCAGAGACCGCACACAGATTCATGACAGACCGCTACCCTACACTCAGCAGGTCCACATATGACGAGTGCCTATACATCGGCTGGATTGACACTCAGCTCTTCATAGTCCTCATCTATGTTGATGACTTCATTGTGGCTTGTGCCGATGAGCTGTCCAGAGCCCGCTTTCACGCTGACATCATGTCCACATTTCAGGCCACCTACTCTGGTGTCCTCAACCAGTTCCTCCAGCTCAGAGTTGATGTTCAGACTGAGACACTTCCTACAGGAGAGTCATACCCGACCAGGATTGAGCTTTCACACGAGCGGAGCATCACAGATCTGTGTGCTAAGTTCAGCATAGACACGGATAAGCAGCCACCTCGATCACCGATGACAGAGGGTCTCTCCCTCCCCATTCCCTCACCTGATACCATTGACAGGTCCATTGAGACACCCCTCAGATCCTTGATCTACTCTCTGCTCTGGTTAGCCAGGACAGTCAGACCCGACATATATTACCACGTCACATATCTGGCTCAGTTCTGCCACCAGCCCACAGTTGAAGCCCTCACCGCTGCCAAACGGATTCTACACTATGCCTATTCCACCAGGGACTACACACTTGCTATGGCTATTGACTCTGCAGCACCCCAGCTCACCGCATTTTGTGACTCAGACCATGCAGGAGACACTGCCACACGGAACTCAGTTTCCGGCTACTGTCTCTACTTTCACGGTATGCTCATTGACTGGTGGTCAAAGAAGCAGAAGTCATGCACTGCCCTTCACTCTACAGAGGCAGAGTATGTTGCCATGTCAGAGGCATGCACCTCCGCCCTGGCCATCTATAACACACTGACAGAGTTCTTTCCCTCGGATGAGCTCATCACCATCAATGTAGACAACTCAGCAGTTCAGACTCTAGTCACTCAGCGGGCACTCTCTTCTAAGCTCAAACACATTGCGGTTCGGTACCACGCGGTTAGGAACTGGTGTCAGGGGCCCCTCAGGAAGTTTACACCGGTCTGGATTCCGACTGATGACAATCAGTCTGACATTTTCACAAAAGCCCTCCCTATCACCAAACACGGGGTTCCCATTATTGACAAGTTCACTGCCCGCCTATTGGATATTAAGGACCGGCGTGTTAAGCTGGTTGAGAAGCTACGAGCAGCTGAAGCACAGCAGCTACATGCCCAGCAGCAACAACTACAACAACAGCAACGACAGGATGAGATTGTCCTAGCATCACTGCAGCGGCAGAACTTGATAGGGTGACCCGAGGCGAGGGAAGGTGGGCCTCTGCGAGCATGTCTATTTCTAAAGACCCGGAGGCACCAATAGGACCAGTTCTTGCCAATGCAAATGCCTGATATATGCTTGCTCCGTTCTTCGAGTATTATGATATTTGCTTGTCTTACATTACCATGCCACTGCCACACACATCCACAGAATGTGGTGGTGTCACGGGGGACTAGATATACCGTACTGCCCCCTGTATGACATTCCTCGATGCATGTGACAGATGACTGCATTATTATTCGGCTCGAGACCGCGAGTCATAGCGACAGAGACCGCGAGTCACAGCGATAGTGACTGCGAGCCACGTGTTAGAGTACTCGAGCATCACCATAGCCGTACTCGTACAGACTTACACAGCGCACGTAGCATAAGCTACTTAGACTCTCAGACTCTCATATGTGATATCTTTTACAGACATATTATCACCGTTTTCAGCCTCATATTTATGCGTACAGCGATAGTATTAAAACACGGATACATAGAATATTCTACCCTACAGTAAGAGTCAACCAATAAGAGAAAGCTACGTTAAGAAACCAGCCAGCTTTTTGGGGGGGGGGGGGTCACAAGTTTAGGAGAAAAGCTGGCTGGTTTTAAAAGTTAAGAGATTGGCAAAAATAAGAAATATGGAGGCTGGCTAGACCCCAGGACATTTTCTTAAAATATAGCAAAATAAGTACGGCTTTGATGTTAGAAAAGTCATCTTGTGCGAGTAGACCTTCCCTAACATCACTAATAAGTTACCGCAATTGTGAACGTGTCGCGTCGTCCATCACGGTAGTGGGCGGTTTTTTCGAAGTGAGGATGTGCTGCGAATCCAATACGAGAAAAACTGATTTTTCACTCTTAAGGATGAGAAAAGCTAGCTGGCAAAATAAGCGGTTTTCTCTTATTTCGTCGGCTCTCTTAGGTACCGAAGCTGGGGGGGGTCACAAGTTTAGGAGAAAAGCTGGCTGACCCCGAAATCTCTGTTTTCTTATTGGTTGACTCTTACTGTATATGTGTTTCATACTATCTATTATGCAACGAATAGTAATGCGGGCATAAGGGACCCGGCAAAGCAAAATCGGAAAGAAATGAACACAAATTAATGCCAGTGAGGTGGGCGGGCGGGATGATACCCTTCCCGAAAACATATCAAGTGCTGGACTTCGGGTTTAGGCTTAGTTATTATGGGCTCTGACTAGCCCCTAGCCTGACCCTGCTTCCGTATCGTGTCCGTGATATCCTAGCACTGTACTGTACAGTAGTACAGTACAGGAGTACAGTCATTGTTTCATTGTCTGGGTTTCCGAGAGCATAAAGCCTCGGCCAGACACTAGTTATGTGATTATCACTTTGATGCTCAGCGTGCTTAGCCGGACAGCGGATCTGTCTTTCTCGCAGGTTATGGCCCGCTCACGGGGAAGCTGATTTCCCCCCCACTGTATGGGGGCCTGCTTCTCCCTGTTTCACCCCTCGCCGTGTGTGTGACGTGTGACACCCAGTTAGCCGTGACATCGATCCGTGACCTGCTAGTTAGCCTCCGCGTTAGCCTAACTTATCAGTTTATGTTATCACCGTTCCGAGCACCCGGCCCTGCGTGTTTTCTGTGCTTTACTGCTAATATATTCACCCGTTACGAATATATTACCAGATCATTCTTCCTATAAGGTTATCGGTCCCGTACCGCGCTAGTGGTGCTCACAACATTTTACTCGCTTCGGCCTCATCACCGATTCTACATCCGTACTTATCCGTTCTAATCCGTCAGCGGTTTAACCCTTAAACCGTTTCCTGGGTCATATATGACCCAAGGGCACCTAAAATTGATTTTTGAAGCCGTCTAAAATCCAAAAATGCATTTGAAAACAGTTTTGAAAAGGTCTCCCTTATGCGCATCGAACTGCGTGCCCAATGTCCCTCAAAACTGTCGCATGCTTGCAAGCTCGAACGATGAAGAGTGTGAAAATCGTTTGACACAACACACGGTTATGGTTTGCGCGTATAAATACGCATGCTCAACCCTATTTAGGTCACGTTACATCTTCAACACATAGCTAGGCGTTATGCAAAACATGCTAGGGTCATGGTTAGGGTTTACATGGGGCAGTGGATACGCATTCAGCGCCGCAATGCGTGAGATATACATTCATTGGTGACATCGCATTTTCACTCGATGCTCAATTTTGAACAATGCAGTACGATGCGCCTTTGAAATACGTTTCAAGTGGTATGCTCAAAACGCAAATCGGCCTTCGTATGCGGCGGGTATATGGAAAACACTGACTTCAACCAAAACCAAAAATAGTTATGACGGTTTAGGGGTTAAAGACATCTCCGTTACCGTCTTTACCCGTTCGAGTACTCCGCCTACCGTTTGTGATTGGTCGTGGTTTGCTTTTCCGTTCAATCCGTTCTTATTGGCTACTATCCCGAGATCCTTGTGGGAGGACCTAGAACGCTCTAGATCCTCCCACAAGGATCACTTTTTCAATAATTTATTTAGGCGTCCCACGAGCTTTCTACAAGTCAACACCAAGAAATACTTTCCGCATGGGACCTATATTAAGTGGTATGGTGCGTGGTTTGACGAGAATCCATCACATATACTCCTAGCTAATGCATTTATAGCATGCCCCAACCAAATTTTGAATTGCTACGTTTTTAAAAGCTTCAAAACCGGGGTGCATCTTCCACAATTTTTTGCCAATCGTATATCGATCCTTTGCCACCATAGACATGGTATATCTCAAGGTATGCATGTATATTAATCATGTTTGGGTCAAAATACGACTTGGATAGTGTATATTGGACACATCACGCGAACGCGGTCACATGGGTAAGATATACACATTCCTTAAGTATGGGAGTAATTTCGCATTTTGGGCGTAAATCTTGGTCCACTTTAAGCTTTGAGGCTAGATCTTTGCCTTGGTGAGCACTTCAGTACTTTAATATGACTTCAAAGTCTCCTTGGGATTTTTTGGGGATTTTTTGAACGGTTAGAACTACCGCTAGAGGTTCTAGAATGCGATTTTCAGACCCTAATTATGATGGAAATATTGAATTTTGACGGTACTACACCATGTCATGCGCATATGCGGCGATTAATCCGGCTAGTATGATATTCAAGGGCTTACAAAATTAGTTTTGGTCATACCCTCGAGGGTTAACAACATACGCACCAACCCGAGCTCGTGCAGCAAGGCCTAGAGTTGTCGGTACCCTAGATCCTTGTGGTAGGATCTAGCATTTTAATTAAAATTCTGTGAAAGCACCCACCCAAACCACAATAAGATTAAAGGTTAAACCATCGACATTTCAAGCAAAACAATGTGATAGATAATTCAAACGGGTCATAAATATTGCCCCAAAGCATATGCCGGGCCACTATATACGATATACAAGGTCGACATGCCCATTTGCGCTAGATCCTTGTGGGAGGATCTGGATTAAGGATAGTAGCCATTATCCGTTACCACTTTTGCCGAAATTCCGGCATCTTACTTCGTTCCTATCCGTCAGCGGTGTGAAGACATCTCCGTTACCGTCTTTGCCCGTTCGAGTACTCCGCCTACCGTTTGTGATTGGTGGTTTACTTTGCCGTTCGAATCCGTTCTTATCCGTTCCAACTTTTCCGTTCATAATTCTGGCATCCTGCTTCGATCCAGGCGTGTCTCCCCAACGTCCTTCAGCACTCTGGCCAGCAGCGCCTCTGCTGCCGGGTGACTGGTTTACCGTACGACGTTTTTGACGTCACCACCGTTTTCCTCGTCGAATTCTACCCCAATTTGACTTCTCCATCGCTTGATTTGGTTAATTTTTCGAAAAGTTACCTTTCACCCACAAAACCCTATCGACGCGCCTTCCAGATTTTGCAGCCGCTGACATCATGGCCTCGCTACGCCAGCGTGCGCGCATGGCCGCAGTTCGGTCTGCACTGGACTTGCTTCGACAACGACATATTACCTTGGACTGTGGTCTGGTGGTGCCTGGTGGTGCTTACACACCAAGCACCAAGCTCGAGTCCATCGCGTTCGCCATCAACAACGAGTGCTTTGACTCCTTCGACTTCGTCCCTCCCCCCCCTTCGCCCTCGCCTTGCACCCCACCTCTTGACCATCTAGTGGTGTGTGGTGATGTTGCCACGCCCACTTCGCCCCTCTCCATCATCCCTTTCGAGTTCCTCCCCATGGCCTCGATCGCGTTCCCTCACCGCATTTTCCACCTTCCACCTCCCTATCCCCTCTTCAGCGACGCATTCGCTCTGGTGGTGCCAGGCCGCTTTTGGCTTTGGCACCGCGTGGGCATTGGCTGATTCATCGTTTTCGTGGCGCTCGAGGACTTCTGCAATCAAGAGCTCCGCCGCCGCCATTCCGCAAGCACTTGCAATGAACCGTGCACTCTAGCCTTAGCCAATTCACTTGCTGCACAGTGCCCATGCTTGTTTACATCTAGTTGGGTCTCTGACTCCAGACATTAAGTGACATTGAGTTTAGGTTTTAGGGTTTGCTTGCTTCGGGATGTCCACTCACACCTTCGGGGTGAGGTGGTGTCACGGGGAAGCTGATTTCCCCCCCACTGTATGGGGGCCTGCTTCTCCCTGTTTCACCCCTCGCCGTGTGTGTGACGTGTGACACCCAGTTAGCCGTGACATCGATCCGTGACCTGCTAGTTAGCCTCCGCGTTAGCCTAACTTATCAGTTTATGTTATCACCGTTCCGAGCACCCGGCCCTGCGTGTTTTCTGTGCTTTACTGCTAATATATTCACCCGTTACGAATATATTACCAGATCATTCTTCCTATAACCCGCACCGGCTTTCCGGTGATTCTGATGATGGCACAGCGCCTTGCTGTTGCCATGTTCGGCTAAGTAGGACGTAGGAGGGGTTGAGCGCCCACTTGGGCGGTGGTGTATTGTTCTCGCGGTATGGCCTTTTAGCATGGCAGTGATGGCGGCACACGTTGTGCTCGCCTTCGCTGCGCAGGAGATCGGCAATTGACGGATTGTTTTTTTTTATTTTACGGCAGTATCGTCGCAGCGAGAGTTGATCTGCATCGTGCGCCACTGGCCCTGGCGAGGACGCTCCACACGTTGTGAATTTTGGCCGCTCTCAATCTTCCGCTTACGACCTGTAATTTTCGATCTGTTCTGCTGAGACTTCTACGAAATATCTGGCCGCTGTGACAATTCTTACGCCATCACCCTGCTTAGCTCAACCTTTCCCCTGTCTCTCCATCATGGTTGCCACAGCAAATAGAATGACGCGGTCTCGCGTCCGTAGATTAGAGACGATTTTTGATGATGTGGGTGCGCAGCACACTGCGACACCACACACGCCGCGGCTGCCAGCTCCGACCACCGCAGCTGCGAGGGAAATTCTTGAGAAGTGTCAGCAGTTGGCTCGGGAAAATTTCGACAGGAGAGTTGCTAAGACCGTTGCCACTAAAATTCTGGGAGACAAGTCTGGGCGCTTCGCTGGGACCGAGACAGATGCAGTCGACATTTTTTCACAAGTCATGCATGAGCTACGCACGCAGTTTCTGCAGCAGTCACAGGCATTTGCTCCCCTGTTCGACTTGACCGACATGGCTGTTGAGGCTAGGCATGAGGCCAATGAATTGTTGCTTTCGGCTCTGACGTTTCTGGCTCGCCCTGGCTCGCCTGCTCGTGACTGGCTTGAGGCCTCTGGGTTTGACGTTCCTGGAGATGGCAAGCGCGCTGCCCTTGAGGTGGTGCGCATGCTCCAGGAACGCTCAGAACCCTTTTGCTGGAAATGACACGGTGACTGTCATTATGGTCACCTGTCACATCCGTAATCAGACTCGGTGTCCAGCCGTGGCAAACAGTTCACATGCTATTTAGCTCTCGAGTCCGTATGTCTCTGCCCTTCTAATGACATAATATCCGAGTATGTAGCCTGCTCCAACGTTCCGACTTGCATTGACCCTCTGTCCACTGGTAATATTATTAACTCACGTTATAATATACAGTAGGTTATGGGCCCACTTTACGCTTGCGTCTCGTCTTTGCAGGTTGGTTCGTTTCTTGCGTGGCTTTTGGGTATCGACGGATTCTTACCGTTCGTGGTATTATTCTTTGCGTTGGGACGTGATCTACATTGAGCCTGCTTGGACGTCGGATTGACCGCCCTGTACGACCAGTTGTTTCCTCTTTGGGAGCACGCATCTTTCGCTGCCTCTTTCTTTGGGTTTTTTGTTATCATCTTTGTCGCGGCTCTCATTAGGTCGCGGTTCAGAGCAGAACTTCGTGGAGGCCAATCACGAGTTAAAATTCAGTTTCGCACAAGATCGTTTTATATGTTTACGTTGGCATTTCAGGCTTTGGAGAGAGCGTTGCAGCGACTATAGGGATGGGTGTCTCCCTATGGTTCGTGATTATTTTCGGCTTCGTTCGACGACTCAGCACTGCATCCTACATTGCATTCATTGCGTGATGCCGTTTTTTGTTTGTTATTCGCCTTCTGTGATTCGCGCGTTGTAAGTAATTTGGGACTTATGGTTTTACATTGCTTGACGTGATTTTCTCTATCGCTATTGGAGGAATGGAGGAGTTATGTGGCCTTGCTTTCTATAGGGCAGTTTTCTCCGCTGGGACCTCTGGCGTTGGCATGCTTTATTTTTTTTATGACTCGTGGACTTATGGACTCGTGGTTATCTGGGCGTTTGTTCACCATGTGGGTGGTGCTTTGGCGCTGTTGTTTCATGAATCTACTTCGCCCTTCATCATTTGGTGGGCTCGAGACTATGCGGAGAGGTGGCATTTCTCCGTAGGCTGTATCGCTGCGTTTGGGTGGTGCTTGTTCAGAACATTCCTTTTTCGTTGGCGTGTAGCATCGTTGGCAAGAGTGGTATATCTTCGGTCGACGTTCACACCATTTATTACCAGCTAGCTCTCTATTCGACCACACGACCTCGTTGACATCTTGGGATTCCTGTATTTCACACCAACGAATGACGATACATCTTTCCGGTCTCAGGCATGTACGACCACTACTTTGACGACTCGCCTATGGCACGGCGGGCAGGCGTTGATTTCGTTGGTTTCATCTTTCTTTTGTTCTTTGCTATATTCTTGAATCACAGGTGTTCCGTGGCTTTCGCAGTCGGTGGTGCTTGGACAGCATCACTCGCCAGCTTCACAATGAGGATCCTTTGTTTTCAACGGACACAGTAGTAGATGAATGCTTCAATCTTAGATTCCGTATTCTGGCATGCCTTAGCCACGAGCTCCGGCTCGTGCATCTTGCATCTCACTTAACTGACTCGCGAAATGACTTATCCCTAACACATTTAGCTAGCCAGGGTGGTGTTTGTCACTCGTGTCTGTACCACCTCATCTGAGGTGGTGTGCTGGAAATGACACGGTGACTGTCATTATGGTCACCTGTCACATCCGTAATCAGACTCGGTGTCCAGCCGTGACAAACAGTTCACATGCTATTTAGCTCTCGAGTCCGTATGTCTCTGCCCTTCTAATAACATAATATCCGAGTATGTAGCCTGCTCCAACGTTCCGACTTGCATTGACCCTCTGTCCACTGGTAATATTATTAACTCACGTTATAATATACAGTACCTTTGACTCTTTTGAGTCGCTGCTGGCGGTTCGCATCCCCGGCAGCGAAGATCCTGACCGTGGCATCCGTGAGTTCAATGGCCTGTTGCGGGACGTTCAGCGTTCCCACAACTTGCCAGAGGACGCGGTAAAGCGGCAGTTTCTCAAGGCTCTCGGCAGTCCAGCTTTGTACCGTGATTTGGCTAACTCTCTGGCTCGAGCTGACCAGCGGCAGGGCGTGTCTCTCTTGACTATTCAGGCTCGTGTGCGGGAGCAGTTCCGCCACGGCCTGAAGGTCTCTGCCACCCCTGTTTCTGCTCTGTCATTCGGCGATGGCGCGTCTGACCTGGCTGCGGCGTTGGCCAGTCTGCAGAAGCAGCTGGAGCGCATGCAGCAGGACATTCGTGACCTAAAGCGGCAGAAGCGGGAAGGGGCACCGCCTGCGGGCAAGCACCTTACCCGCTCTGCTGCTAAGCATCATCGTGCTGGTGTTAAGCCACTTGGCACCGCTCCTCCTGTCTCATTTGACAAGAAGAGCGGTGCCTTCGTGCCCCACTGCAGAAATGCGGAGTGTGCACAAAGTGGTTTGAAGCACTGGCATGCTGAATGCCCCAACGGCGGTCCTCACTCTGCCCACTATTGTGGTGCAGTTGAGGACTATGAGACTGACTGCCTGGCTGTTCGTTTCCAGCGTTTCTATGACGCTGGGGATGAACATGCCTTCGAGTCGCTCTGCACGATGGAGGGTCGCCCAGAGGTGTGCGAGCTGTCGGCGTGTTCTTTTGTGGCGGCTGAGCCCACGTCTCTGCGGCACTTTCAGGATGCGGCGGCTTCCGCTCAGGATGCGGCGGCTGACGATGACGGCATGGCTCAGTTTGGTCTGGCCACATTCCACTTCGGATGCACGGGGCTCGATTCCGCCACCGCCTGCGGTTCGGCATCCCTCTGCACTCGTGGCTGGTGGTGTGTCTGCGGCTCATGACCCGCCGGTGGTTGTCCCTGGCTCTCTCGGCTTGCCTGGCTCTGTCCCGTCACTCCAGCTTGGCGACTCTGCACCGGCTCCGCTGTTTGCTGGCATGAGGATTGAGGCTTCTGACATTGGCTCTGAAGTCTCTGAAAATGACCAAGGCTCTGACGATGACTCTGACGGCGGGCAGCAAGTGGCTTTTGGCTCCTTCGGCACTCTTGAGCATGACTCTAACAGGGGAGCATCGCCAGCAGCAGCTCCGGTGTACCGTCCGCGGACTCCGCCGAGCTTTCTCCGATGTGCATTACTGACTTCTGTACTCTGTTGTTCCTTACTGGCCAGCTCTACGGCATCTCTGGTTACCGTGGGCGGTGGTGACAGGGGCCTGGTTGAGCCCGGAGCCACCGTCCGTCGGTTTGCTGGAGATTTCTCTGCTTCGATTCCACCACTTGGTGCTGCAGGCATCCGTGATTGGCCGCCAGATGATGGAGTTCTTCTGTATTCCTTCTTCAATGCTCAAACCGCCGTGGGATTCTGCTTCGTGTTTTCGGAGTTCTTTTCTGTTGCTTACTTTCTGCTGTGGATCCACCTTGCCCACTTGGGCCTGGTGGTGCTCAATTTGACACGGACAACTTACAATTCACTTCGGGATTCTTCTGTGCTTGCATCCCGACCGCTGAACTCAGCCCTGCTGACCAGCCTCAAAGTGGCTGAGTTTACTTCAATTGTCCTGGCAGCTTGATTAGCTTTAGCCCAGTAGTGGGATGACCGGGTCAAGACCCCGGCACCCAGCTAGAAGTGATCGGTTTCCACCGAAGTGAATGTTAGGTGTTTGTTTATTATCTCGTGGCTGTATATCCTGTACCTGCTTTGCTAGGTGGTCACACCCACGGGCGGTGTGCTGGACTTCGGGTTTAGGCTTAGTTATTATGGGCTCTGACTAGCCCCTAGCCTGACCCTGCTTCCGTATCGTGTCCGTGATATCCTAGCACTGTACTGTACAGTAGTACAGTACAGGAGTACAGTCATTGTTTCATTGTCTGGGTTTCCGAGAGCATAAAGCCTCGGCCAGACACTAGTTATGTGATTATCACTTTGATGCTCAGCGTGCTTAGCCGGACAGCGGATCTGTCTTTCTCGCATCAAGTGTCGCTAGCCTGCTTTGCAGGGATACCGCACTCTCAGGACTTTGTCCCCTTTGCTAGCGTAAATGTTTTATTATTATTTGTGTCGGAGCAGAACTCTACGGAGTTCTCATGAAGGGAGTGACGTTGTGTCACTGACAGTCAACCCCCTTTTTGTGTCACCCCCCACTCCGAGTGTCACTTGCAATCTGTCACGTGCTTTCCTACCGACAACCCGACACACACAACACCCTAAGTAATTGTGTTATCAAATTGTCTTAGCCGTTTTGCCCGTTCCTGATTGTTCCCTGAAGCTGTGGATGACAGGAAACAAGATATATATATATATGAGGATATATATATGTCGGGTGCTAAGGAGCAGAACAGGTACGCAGGGGCGGGTGTTCTCGAGGATACTAAGATGATATAAAATACTTAGTTGAGTGTTTTATGGCACACTGATAGAAAAGGCTAATATATATTGTATATTAGACTGACGGAAGCACTAGCAGGGAGTGACACCACAATTCACTGCAGACTAAGATGAGATAATAAAATAACTTTGGGGTTTTATTATCACGGAACGGTGACAGGAGCAAGCTGACATGGCACCTCGGGTCAAGGGGTGATCAGAGAGAGTGTGACTGCCCCCCACCTTATGGGGGGGACTGAAAGTCTCATCTCACATCACACCACCTCATCCCGAAGGCGTGAGGTGCCACAACAAAGCAGGTAAGCTTGCATCCCAAACCTAAACCCTAGGCAAAATAGGCAACAGTTACAGGCCCAATGGGACCTTTTGCAGTGCAACCAGAGGTGGATCCCCACATACAGTAGGCGTTGGCCCGAAACTACTGCACTAGTGTGGGATATATAGTGCCGACTATATATTGAGGTGCTGAAACACAGAATGCTTACACTTAAGATAACATAAGAAGTGAAGTTAGATTGAGTGTCCTCGGCTTAAGCCGGAAACCCTAAACCTGTGACAGCCGTACTGTACGGAGTACTAGTACAGACAGAGGACTGTGACACACACGGGGTGCGTGTCACATCTAGCACACCACCCTGTACTATTACGGAGGAAGAGTTAGGGTGGAACAGGCATTTGTTAGGTGAAACAAAACACACCATCTCAAGCGGTGGAAACAAATTTCTAGTGGGGGCCTGTGCTCTTGGCCAGGGCGGTCCCAAATCTCTAGCTAGCACTACACACTGAAGGCTGTTGTGCCCGTGATACAGATCTAGTTGTGCTACTAGGCTTCTGATAGTAACTCTAGCCACCTTGAAAGTGGTCCACAGAGCAGAGTTCACAGAGTTTGAAGTTGTTGTAGCTTTCAAATTGAAAGTTCAGACTGTAGATGCCGAAACAGTCAGAGTCCAGATTGAAGATGTTGTAGGAGTCAGCCGGTCCAGTGTCCAGAAGGTCGGTGTCAGTGAAGTAGCCCACTGTGCCATTCTGATAACCAGAGTAGTCACCGTACACCACCGACCGTGGAGCAATCTCCACATCACAAAGTGCAGTGGCGGTGACGGTGTCGATCATGGCGATGCTCACACACAGAAACAAAGCAGGGATAGCTGCTGCCGTGAGGAATGTGCCGATTGAAGGTGCCCGTACACCACCAACCCGTGGAGCGGGTGGTGGGACGGCATCATGCAAGTCCCCGTCGTCGGACTCCGTGTCAGCCACGCTGGCGGAATCATGCGTGGAAGAAATGTACGGAGGCAGGGGGTTGAAGGATTTAAGTGAGACCTGCGGCTCAGGCTCGAAGAAGCCCAATTTTACAGACATGTTGTCCATAAAGGACTGTTCGAAGGGCGGCTCACCGTCAACGAACTGCTTCGGGTAAATTAACGCGTCCTTCTCGGTCTCGATTGCCACTTCCGGTTCATGCTCCACGACGGCATCGTCGATCACGGAGGGCGTGGCCGAACCGAAGTGGACCATTGGAAAGTGCTGAGTGTCGGACTCAGCACCACCAGCCACCTGCTTGAGCTCGCGGAGAGCGGTGCGTGCCTCGTGCACGCGGGTAGCAAGGAGTGAGGGTTGGGTGGGCGTCAATCCCGCGTACTGTGCTCGGAGCCTCACGTCAAAGTCCTCGGAGAACGTGAAGGGCTCCTCGTCCTGCCGAACCAAGGGATGATCATGTTGTGCACAGAGTCGAGCAAAGGCCGTGTCGTGTTCAGTGTCGAAGGCAGTCTGGAAGGCGGACACGAGGCCGTCGGCGTCGTCGGCTTGCTCAATCACGCACTTGTCGCACTCGATGTCAGCGGTGGGACAATTCGCGGAGTCATGCCAAAACCCCGGAGGGCATCGTACACACTCCGGAACGAAGGCCTTGGAGACGACGTGGAAGGAGACGGAGTGCATGCCGTAATTCTTCTTGTCGTGGTTGTGGCGTCGGACGCCTTGCGGCCAATTCCCGCCCTTGGGAAGGGGCGAAACGGCAAAGCGCTGTTGCCAATCACGCTTTCGGCCGTGAAACTTCCCATCTCCCCGACGGTTCTGGCGGTCACGCCAGGAGGAGGGTGGAAAGTGCACACCTGGCTTGCCCGTAGGCTTGCCCGTAGCCGGAGCCGGCCACCTAGTCGTCGGCTCGTCGTGCGCATCCTCGTCGGAGAGCGTTGCAAGAACCTTGTTGGCGGCGTCGATGTGGAATTGAAACTCCTTGATTAAGGCCTTCACGTCAACGTCGGACGGCAGACCAGAGTACAACACGTTGGACTTGTCCACGAAGGGCACGTGCTTGCTCCTGCCGGCGTTGGCATCCCAAACCTCGAGGACGTGGGCGTAGATGTCTTCGAGCTCGACCTTGGCCAACTCAACGTCGAGACGAAGTGGGGTAATTACTTTGTCGTAGAACTCGGGGTCGAGAGAAGCCAGAAGCTGTTTCTTGGCCATCATGTCGTCGAGAGGTCCAGAGGCGCCGTTGCCAATAGCAGTCAGGCATGCGTCGAAATCTTGGATAAGAGGGTCGGGGTCCTTCTTGTCGTCGAAATAAATGGAGCAAAGCTCCTCGTAATGTCCAAGAGGTCGAACCACGCGAGGGATCAACCTCTTGGTGACCTCGAGGAGGGCACGCTTGCCATCCTGAGGCGAAGCCCGTCCCGAGGCCTCAACCCAACGCCGCGCGGGTGAATTAGGAGAAGTCAACGATGCCAAAGTCGAGAAGAGGATGGCATTGAAGATGGCGTTGACCTCCTTTTGCGTGTCCGCCAAATCAAAAAGAGCGGCGTTGTTGGGGTCCTTCTGCTCAAACGCGCGCTGCAAGGACTTCACAATAGACGTCCAGAGCGTGTTACGGCGTACTTCGTCCCCATGAAAGGTGTCCTCCTTGGAGCCCAAGGCGTCGCGAGAGATCCTCTTGATGATGTCGACATCCCAAGTGGAATTCTGGACAGCCGTAGCTCGAGTCCGGTCCGGAGCCGTGAGGTTAAGCCCTGGAGAATTTGGCGTCGGTCTATAGCGAGACCCGACGTCGCGTGAAAAAATCGTGTCTAGTCGAATTCGATTGTTGGCCCCCAAGGGAGGCGTGACGTGAGAATTTACACTCATGTTGAGAATCCAATATGTGGGAGCGTCGGGGTAGAGGGCCGATGTCGGAGAATACAGAAAAGCGATGGTCGAGAGCCGTAAGATGCAGTTTCGGAACGGATAATTAAGGAGCCGTAACTGTGAAATTGCAAGATCGTAACGCGGCGGCCAAGGAAACTCACGACAAAAATTGATCAAGTTCTAGTCGAGTGAAATCCAACGCGGACAATACAAAATAATCCCAGGTAGGCGCACGCTGCAGCGATACCAAATCAATCCGCCCGTAAACTAGCTCTCGACCGCAACTGCGAAAATCACGACATCAAATTGGGCCCCCAACGCCCCACCAAGCGGAGTGGCTTAGCCACTCATGTAACCAAAAGTAGTGGAAGGTGCCTGGCGCACCATAACCTGTGGGATATAAAGTGCCGACTATATATTGAGGTGCTGAAACACAGAATGCTTACACTTAAGATAACATAAGAAGTGAAGTTAGATTGAGTGTCCTCGGCTTAAGCCGGAAACCCTAAACCTGTGACAGCCGTACTGTACGGAGTACTAGTACAGACAGAGGACTGTGACACACACGGGGTGTCACATCCAGCAACTAGCTAGAGCCGCTTACCGAAGATGTCTGTCTAACTTCATTGTTGCACACCACCAGACTGTGATGTGTCTGGTGGCAGGTCGATTGCGGCACTGGCGACGGGCTGCGACCCCATGAAAGGCGGTAACCAAATCGGCCCCTCAGATACCAACCAATACCTGTGCGCGGCCATGGCGTAACGTGGCCAAGCACCACCAGAGGCAAGTGGCAGAGGGGGAGGAATGTGGGAAATGCGGAAAGTGGCTCGAACACAAAGGTGTCGAACGCACGAGGAAGTGGGGGTGGGAGACGAAAGGCGTTCTCAAGCACCACCACATCGTAGTGAGGTAGCACACAACGCGAAGGCGAGGAATGCGGTGAGGCGCTCTCGTAGGAGTCATAGCACTCGTTGTCGATGGCGAAAATGTCGGAGTCGTGCTTGGTGTCTGGTGCGCAAGCACCACCAGACACCACCAGACCAAAGCCAGAGGTAGAATGTTGTCGACGTAATCGAAGAGAGACCAACGCAGAACGAACAGCGGCCATACGCGCACGATGAGGTCCAGTGGACATGGTCGCTGACCACTGACTGCTGACTGCAGAATCTGCGAACCCAAAATTAGGGTTCCCAAGCGAAAAGCGAGTTTCTCGTAAAATTAAGCAAATCAAACGATGAAAGGGTCAATTTGGGGTAGATTCTCGCGGGGAAAACGTCGGTCAAGTCAAAAACGTCGTGCGGTAAACCGTTCTCCCGCCAGGAGCGGTGCTGCTGGCCAGATAGTCGAGAGCGCGTTTGGGTGCTTGGTGTGAACGTAACTTTCCGTAAAATTAACTAAATCGAGCGATGAAGAAGTCAAATTTCGGGTAAAATTCGACGAGGAAAACGGCGGTGAGGTCAAAAACGTCGTGCGGCAAGCCAATTTTCCGGCAGCGGAGGCGCTGCTGGCCAGAGTGTTGAAGGCGTAAATGTCTGTTGAAAGTTAAGAGATGCGGCGAAATCAAAAACGCCGATACGTAGGGGCGAAGGTCTCGTTAAATTCGGTTGAAGTTGGTCGAAAAATTACAAATTTCCGAGGTACGTGCGGAGGTTACGTGCAGGCTTACGTGCGGGTTACGTGCGGGTTACGTGCGTGATCAAAGTTGCCGAGAAAAGGATGCCACACCAAAGATGGTGGACCGATAACCTGATAGAAAAGGCTAATATATATTATATATTAGACTGACGGAAGCACTAGCAGGGAGTGACACCGCAATTCACTGCAGACTAAGATGAGATAATAAAATAACTTTGGGGTTTTATTATCACGGAACGGTGACAGGAGCAAGCTGACATGGCACCTCGGGTCAAGGGGTGATCAGAGAGAGTGTGACTGCCCCCCACCTTATGGGGGGGGGCTGAAAGTCTCATCTCACATCACACACCGACAACTGTGGCAACTGACACTGGTGACACGAAGCTGGCTCTCTTCAGCCTCCGAGCTTCAGCCTGTTCCTCAGCATCGTCAGCGATCAGGTCATCAAAATCGCCGACGTCATCCTCAGTGTCACCAGAGTCATAATCGACAGGCGTGTCATACTTTCATTTCGGACTGGCAGTGTCAGTGGCATTCTTGATGTCAGTAGTACCCGCGTCATCGTCGTCATCAGAATCTGACAGCTTCTTCTTACTCCAAGCCACAGCACCTGCACCCGAATCGTCTCTGTTTGTAGGCGTCGATTTCTTCGGACGACCAGTGTATGGAATTCCGCGATACTCGTCAGTCTCAGTCTCATACTTCCACCGAGCATTACTGATCGGTAATGATAGTGGCGCTACTGGCTCTTTCGCTCGAGTGGCGTCTTCCAGATACCAGCCACCACCTCTCTTACGCTCCCAGCGGCGTAGCGCTCCAGAAGGCATGGCAATAATATGCTGCCAGCAATAGTCGATATTATGCGCTCTATCTCCACAGTACGCAGTAAATGGTTCTGGGATCCCTTTCGGTACCCATTTCCATTGAGCTGCCCCACTGGATAGAAATACAATCTGCCAATTGAAAGGCTTAGATGTACCACTGGCCCCTGGCACAAATATGCTATATATACATGAGGCATGCGAGAGTGCAAGGGAGACTGAAATTATCCGCATTCTGGAGGAGTTTTGCATGGGATGTGATGCAAGGAGATTTACACCCACTCAGCGGGGTGCTCCGTATACAGACACATTTTGTTCTCGGCATGTACATCATTGTGCGATACCATGCTCAACTATTGACCGGGATGCGCTAGCTAAGGTTGCTACATGCTTATGATGCATGGGTAGTTTGCACGGTCATTCATTTACTTTGAGAGGACCTGTGTCGGGCATATCACAAACCAATATTTTCATTAATGACCATTCATGAAATTGCATTTTTTGAGCGCGAATTTTGTCGTGCGAGTTTCTTGCTGAATGGGTGAGAAAGCTGCCACTTCCCCATATTTACGGTGCATAAACGTGCATTTGTGTCGTCTTGGTGGGTGGCCATCCTTATTGCCTATGCATATTGGTTTCGATCAATTCACATATCGCACAACATTCACACAATTCATCCTCAGGTATGGGGAAGTTAGGCTCTGCATCGATTCGATTGTGGTGTTTTAATACCCTCAATCAGCTCGATTGAGGGCTTATTTGCATCTCTAATTCGATTCGATTGTATACGTTGAGGGCGGAAGAAACCAATTCGATTGCGGGTGTGGGTTTCGAAGACACAAACGGATTCGATGAACACCGCCCATCGCGCAGGCGCATTCTCTCTCTCTCTCTCTACTCTCTTGAGTATGGTGAAATTCGGGGTATGCCGATCAGAAAGTACCCGATAGAGTCGATCATGAAGAGCACTTTTGGATATATTTTCCTTTACGAATCGATTGATGGCTTTGAGTTGTCAACCCAATTCGATATCGGGGTTTGATATCCTAAACTTTTTCGATTTTATTCTTTGAATTCCCAAACAACGGTACGTCAAACAAATTAGATTTGCATAATTGCTAAACCAATTCGATGCTAATAATTGTAACTGTTCCGATGATCGAATAATCGGCCAAACAAATACCCAGCCTGAATTCAGTGGTAAAAAGACCGGTATACATAATGCATCATACAGGTCATCCGAACTCACTCCGACAGAATACTCAAGGCTGTATACCAAGATGATTGGATCGCATATACATAAGCTGGCATGGATTCTTCCCTCTACTACCAGTCATTTATATTCATCGCATAGATTTGATTATTTACTTTTCTTTATCCTTTTGCTTTAATTGGCATCAGATATGAACCAGCTTTGTCGCTCACATGGTATGCAACCATGTCTAACCGAAGCCGAACCTGAAACACATATTTGATAATATGTGGCCTACAACCTGAGTCATGCAGTCAAAAGTGGCAATCCAACATATACACCGCAAGTCATAACCAGGTGTCCGTAGGCCTAGCTAGCGAAGACTCCAGATGGCATATATGTACGTGACTACTGCGCGCCAGAAGTCAACGGATTATCAAAGGACGCATCATCAGCAGCATCAGTGGGCGCATTATCAGCAGCAGGTGGTCCTGTAGCCTTCTGGAAGAGTGTAGACATCCGCCTGCCTGTGGAAGCAAGAATTGATTGCCGCGACCGCTTCGCAACAGTAGGCTTTTTACCAGCATTCTTCTGTGGACTGTCTTGCGCTGTGCTTTCTGCATTGAGCAAGTAGCGTCCGCCATCTTCTCCTTGCACCCATTTGAAATTATTCGTTGAGTTTGCCTGCATATTCCCTCCGCAAGTCCAATTAGGAGAACTCAAAGGGCCACACACCATTTCCACACAGCAATGGGCAATGGATGACAATGCGCTGCCTTTCCCTGTTTGATGAAGTTTTTGCCATTTCCAATGGATCATGGTGTGCTACCAATTGACCCTTTTTTACAATGCGATGCATAATTACAATCGGTGAAAATGTTCTGGCGGCAGAACACAGATGGCACTGTGTGGCATGGTTGCAGCGATGTTGCTGGCCACGTCGGCATGCGGCTTGAGCAAGGCTTGGGTACATACAATAGCAATGCACTGTAATTGTGCTCAGGCATCAATCGAGGACGTGGCGGGGATGGAACCAAACTCAGTGCCAGGAACTCAAAGGAGGAAAGGTGGATTCAAAATGTTGACCTTCGTTGGAGCGTCCCGTGATTCAGGAGCAAGTTGCAGAGTTAAAATTTAAGCGTTCACAACGGAGGGACTCAGCCAATATGAAGAGCGTCTTCAGTGAATGGGTATGTGCTTAGTGGGCAGTGAGGCATCAAGTTGGTATAGTGGATTCCTTCACACACCATGGACCTCTGGGTACATATCTTCAGGGAAAGCTCCCTTTTGGTAGCACGAGCTAGGCAGCAAGTGACGCTTGCACCTTCAGCGTCTTTAGTGAGGCGGCAAGTGATGCTTGCACCTTCAGCGTCTTAAGTGAGGTGGAAAGAGCCTGCACCTTCAGCGTCAAAGGCGAGGCAATGGGCGATGCAGGATCGCGGGAAGCGAGCTCCTGATCTGATATATTCTTCATTTCAGTGCTGGTCTCGTCCTCAGATACCGCTGCCAAACCACCGAAAGCGCTTGCTCTGCATTGTGAAAGCACACATCGAGCCGTGAGATATTGCTCGGTGACATTACAGCACAGCTTGAGCTGTCGGATCTCGCTCTACGCCGCTACAGCACGCATCAAGCCGTCGGATATCCCTCTGTAACACTACAGCGCATATCAACTGTCAGATATTCCTCTACGTCGCTACAGCACAAGTCGAGCCATCGGATATCGCTCTCTACCGTTACAGCACACATTGAGCCGTCGGATATCGCTCTGCGTGGCTACAGCACAGCGGTGGCAAAGCCGGTGACCTGCGGAACATCTTGCCAGTGGCGTGGGCCAGATTGGACACTGAGCCCCGGCGACTTTTCCGAACATCCTTGGCCTTCGCAGCGTCTGTGTCGCTCCACTTCACATCCTCCTCTTCCTCTGCTATGTGCTTCAACCCCTGTCGCCACACACCACGGCAAAGCAAAGTGTTGACACACTGAGGGCGCACAGCCTGAAGGCGTCCTTGGCAGAGCCGAGGGGCGCGCAGCCTGAAGGCGTCCATGGCAGAGCCGAGGGGTGCGCAGCCTGAAGGCGTCCTTAGCAGAGCCGAGGGGCGCGCAGCCTGAAGGCGTCCTTGGCAGAGCCGAGGGGCGCGCAGCCTGAAGGCGTCCTTGGCAGAGCCGAGGGGCGCGCAGCCTGAAGGCGTCCTTGGCAGAGCCGAGGGGCGCGCAGCCTTGCCTGTGCAGTTGCTCAAACAGCGCGTGCGCAGTGTTTGAGGCTGCCTCTTCTCTCCTTTTGTTCTCTTTGCAGGGGACACAGGACAGGACATCACATGGTTTGGGCATAGAACTCTCAGGCGCCTGGCACCCTACCTGCTTCACATATCACCGATGCAACTTGGCCATTGGCCCGTCAGGCAATGCTAGCCGCCGGATCAACTATTGGATCCTCGGAAGCATCGCCCCTGCCCGATGGACGGCCCAAAGAAAAGCATGGCAAGCTAAGGGGGACGGCGTCGTGGTCAGGTCCACCACCTTTTCGAGCGCATCAAAGTCGAGGGCGGAGACGCGGCTCAAGAGGCGCTTACGGGGCTTCATCTTCGCCATCATCTTTGCGTGCCGCTCCTGCGGCGCCACATTGGCCCGCCACATTGACGCCTCATCCCGTGTATTCTTTCATGGAAGGGAAGTCGCTTCGACTATTTTCACTTAAACATCTCAGAGGCCCCGACGCAGCCTGCCTCCATTTAATCCCTGAGGGCAGTGGGCACGAGGGGGCCCGAGGAGTCTCTCCGACATTGAGATCCCACTCCTGGCGGTCGAGCCAGGGACAAGTGGCGGCGATGACCACGTGGCACTCACGAGGAACCGCACTCGTCGGGCAAGCACGGGCTCAAACCTGATAGTCCTCCGGATTCTCAAAGGTTTCAGCTAGTTGAGCTGGGGCCTCCTGGTACTTGGCCTGATTGGACGACACACCCACTCGTCCTTAACCTTTCTCTCTACAAGAGAGGAATTCTGGCTGTAGATTCGCGGTTTGATGACTATCACATCACGCTCGAGCCTGTTGTGTACCGAAGAGCTTTAGTAGCAAAAGGGGTGATGGCACTGTGCCAGCGGCTTGCATCTAACCGCCCACATCTCTCAAGACACCGATTCTTGCATCTAACCGCCCACATCTCTCAAGACACCGATTCTTGCATCTAACCGCCCACATCTCTCAAGACACCGATTCTTGCATCTAACCGCCCACATCTCTCAAAACGCCGATTCTTGCATCTGACCGCCCACATCTCACAAGACACCGATTCTTGCATCTAACTGCCCACATCTCACAAGACGCCGATTCTTGCATCTAACCGCCCACATCTCTCAAAACGCCGATTCCTGCATCTAACCGCCCACATCTCTAAAAAAGGCGAACGCTTTGGTGATTGGAGCATAGTCCACCACGGAGACTTGCTTCGACCCAGCGCCCTCTCAATAGAGAGGTGCCGATCAAGGGGGGAGAGGACAAAAGAACCGATGCCAACGGGTGTTTACTACATACCCTCGCGTCATACAGTGGGTTGCTGGCCATATCCACCTCCGCCTCCTCACTGCCACCCATTATAATGTTGTACTGCGAGGACTGCCGCTGGAAGACTGGATGGAACTGATGATGCAGCTTCGTCGGGGCACGTGTCAACTTCGCAGCCTGCGTGAATAGCGGATTCGCCATTTCTTCGGCATCTTCGCTGTCTCCCATCATCAGGTTGAAGTCGCTATCCACTCCAAACCATTGCCTGTTATCCCCCAGCGCCCGCAAAAGCGCACTGAGGGGGCAGGGCAGGGGAAGTGAGGCCATTCTCGGCGCTTTCGTGAGATCACAGCCGGCACCAACCATCGGAGCGCAGCGCCTTCCTCTGAGAACGAGAACCCCACAAAAGGGCCCCTCCATCATTTGCACATCTTCCTGGATTGATCAGAGGGGAGCGGCGGGGAATGAGCGGCGTGATTCACCACAGCAGGGCGACGGGGCTATACACAGAGCTGCCGTCCACCAGGCACAGGTTGGCCGATGCGCCCCGGATTTCACACAAGGCAGGACAAACGGGCGTATGTTGCCGGCGCGTGCGGCTGTCACCCCCCTGCTTACTGTCATGGGCGTAAAGGTGCGGAGGGCATTGCCAAGCGGGAGGGAGCAGAGCAGAGCGGGCGCAGCTTCCCACCGGAGGTTGGTCGGGGCGCGGTTGAGGCGCGCCCCCGAGCGGTAGTACGGGTTGATGCTCTCTTCCCCGAGGATGCTCTTGCGGGAGCGCATGGTGTTGTCCGCATCGAGCTCGTCACGGCCAAAATAGTGGCGGACCTCTTTTGGCGCCAGGGCCATTTGCTCGTCCGTCATCCAGAACGGCTTCATGCTGTTCTCCTCCAGCGTGCCGTCGGCCATCATCAGATTAAACTCCTCGTCTAACCCGAACCAAGCTCGCACCTCCTTCGGTGCTCTGCGCACATCCTCAACACCCGAAACCCGCATCTCACATCGCCGCCCAGCATCTCCAGTTACCACCTCGCCTGTCGCATTACCGCCCAGCATCTCCAGTTACCACCTCGCCTGTCAAA